>JAODUK010002226.1:0-12240 GCA_027564635.1 Typhlichthys eigenmanni
AGCTACGGTAAACAACTAGAGGACCCTGATGGGTGTGTCGACAGGCTCCACCAGACTGCAGAGCCTGGCCGCAGATCAGCTAAAATGTCCCTGCCTGGGGATGTCTTTGGCGGTAAGTGGTGAGCCACTAGGCCACACCTCCCTAAAATGTAGGGGTTTTTTTAAGCATTGCCTCTGTCCCAAATCGTGGGCCAGGTCATTGTGGACGGACTTGTACAGCAGTCGCCCACTGCTGCTCAGCGCCCGGGTCCCGTCAGCTGCCCAGCGCCAAGGTTGATGTGCAGCACCTACATGAATCTGCTTTTAAAAGGGTTGATTCTCCTGAATTGTCCAGGCTCGTTCATTAGATCAACCACGTAACCACAGTTCTTGTTGCGACCCTCTTCTGGGAGTAGGACCTCATTCCACGCCCTGTTGCAGTCATCTTTTACCAGGGTGCAGCACAGCCCAATATTATCTGCTATAGTCTACAGGAGGTAGAAGAGATGAAAGACAAGAAAACAGGCCAGATTATTTTTACCTTGTATTAAATGACTGCATCAATCATTTCAAGGGATTGTGAACAGTTTATTGTTGGCTAACAAGCCTCGCCATCCTTGAGCAAGATGTTTACCACCTACCTGCACCTACTTGTTGATACCGATTCAACACAGATTTGCACTGAATGAGACATTTTAAATAACACAATCATTTAAGTATATTCTTCTTGGGTTAATTCCAAATAAACCCACCATTGTTTTTCGCAGATCACAAGTAAAATATGTTATATTTTGTACCGTTGTTTGTACTGTTTTCTACTGTATCGGGGAACGGTGGCCTATGTTAAAGTATGTTATGTTGGAGCTTTTCCCCTACATAAGTGTAAGGAGTCCTGAGTCCCATGCAAGACTGCTGGGTAACATGTTTGAATTAGACACCTTTGGATTAATAAAATATTTAGTTTTCTTCTTAGTTCTTAAACACCAGACGGGGTTAGGCAAGACTAAACCACCCTGAACCAGGGTGGTTTAGTCTTTTAGAGTTTTATCTGTCTCATATCATGACAGACATGTTACAGAACTCGCTCCTCCCTACCGGTACCATGGTTATTAGATAACTAAACGACCAATCAGATCACGATTATCACAATCGAGAGATGACATCTTTGATAGAACTCAGACCTTTCTCTGGGTATCTCACACCTGATTCCTGCACCAGCATATACTTTTTAACCATGTCTAATTCATCACTTATGTTAATTATCCAATATCATTCTGTTATATCCTTTTTATCTCTTTCATAGTATTGACATTCTCACGACGAAGCAGGCAGGGTGGACCCAAATGCACGACATGCAGGTATTCGTTGTTACCGGTTTTAAGCTCCACATACAGGAACACAAAAACAGGACTGACAGCAAACAATAATTCCACAAACACTACAGAACACACCAGGGCTTAAATACAAGTTGGCAAGACAGACCATTGGGCACAGACAATGAGTGTCAGGTGAAATCAATAACAATCAACTAGGGCAAGACTCGGAACACAGGGGAAACACGGACTGGAACACAGGGAAAACACAAGGAAGGGAACACGAGGGTGGACAGCAGGACGTGACAGACATAGTATTGACAATGCATTTTTATGATTACAGCCATCCTTTCTTCCTTTGAGCTTAGCTGCCATACTTTCAACGCTTCTCTTTATCGACTTTGATATCCGACTATTTCTTTATAGTTTCTGACGTGGTACGGTTCTCGGAACCCGATGCATTGGCTGTTATAGTCAATTGTTACTTCGTTGACTTTCTTTTATTGCTGATACCGGAGGACAAACTTCCAAATATAAAATGTATCCTTTTTTACATGTTTTGCGGCTAGATAAGCCATTGCATATTGGATAACGGATGAGGACATGGGTGCATTTGCATAGTAATTTATGGGAGGAGGTAAGGTGGTTTGTTAAAATACACGTGTATTGGGATGTATGAAGGGAAGATGTGCAGGACCTGGCGTATGCAAGGTGTCATACATCTGAATATTTTTGTGCATACGCGCTTTTCGAGTTTTGTGAGCATGCCATCTTTTAGTATGAAAGCTGCACAATTGTTAGTACATGAGGCCCCTGGTGACCTTGAGTGCCTCCCAGGATGCTTTTAACAAAAGGACCGTTTTGTTGGTGAATGTTATAGTGTTGAAATGTATTACAATGTTGTCTGCTATAATAAGGATACTGTCATGTTAGTACTGTGTGTACACGTACACGGAAGTTTGAAGATGCCTTATCTTTGTTTTTCACATGATACTTCAAGTAAGGCCACACTTGGTCCCTACACACACTTTTTTTTCCTTTCCAAATTAAAAATTCATGACGAAGAAAATAATGTACGTTTTGTGTTATTAATTATTATTATTATGATTATAATTATAATAATTATAATAATAATAATCTTTATTTATATAGCATTTTTCATACAGAATTGCAGTTCAAAGTACTTTACAGAGAGGGAATTGTCACACCCTGATCGTTCACCTGTTGTAGTCTCCACCCCACACTAGGTGTTTCCAGTTTCCCTATTACCCTCAGTGTATTTCACCCTTGTTCTATGTTCTGCCAGTTGCCAGATGGTTTGTCTTGTACTCTCGTTCCAGCGTTTGCCTCCCTGTGTTTCCTGTTCTAGTGTAGTCTTCTCCCGGTCTCCATTCATCTGCCTGCCTTGGATTAGGAACCTGCCTGCCCCTTGGTACTTCCGCCTTCTGCTTCTCGGTGACAACTCTGCCTGTTTTGGATTACGAGCCTGCCTGCCATTTATACCCAATAAACTTTTGTTGAACGCTATTGCCCTGTTTCCGTGTCCGCACTTGGGTCCTTGTATTTGCCGTTGTGACAGAAATACATGTACGTTTTGTGTTGAGACTGCTAGGTTAACACCCTTTGCCCCCAACTATAATAGGCCCCGCTCATTCGGCTAGTTATTTTATATTATCTTCCAGCACTGTGTTCTTCTGTCCACTCACAAGAAATATAAACCCGTTAACTATTTTCGTAAACGTTTCGTTAGCACCTCATGAAAAGACCACAAAGCGTTTATTAGAAATTGTGTGCAGAATCCGAGTTTTCCTTTTTACCTAACTAACTACATAACCTTTTAGCTTTCTACCTAACACAATATCCGCTGTGATCCAAACATTACGTCTGACGTCACCTTTGAGTTCTCCAAACAGGTACGTTACTGTATTTGCCAATAGGGCGTCCGTTACGCCCTATTGGTTATAACAAGTGAAAATATCATAATTCATGAAGTGTAAGCTAAAGATGCCACATCAGCGTAACAAAGAATGGGATAGGAGGAGAGGAAAGAGATGTGGATGTAGAGACAGGAAATGGTGACGTGCAGGTTACGTACCTTATACAGCAAAGCCCTGTGTTGGGGAGTTCCCATGGTGATGCAACCAATAGGGATGATGTTGGAACCCGCCTTTGCACTCTCTTTAGTCAGCTTTACGTCCCATTGGGGCTCATTTGCCAGCCCTTTCTCCACTGGTCCACCCATGGCTTCACTCACCAGCCTTCACATTAAACAAGTGGAACATGAATCCAATAACAGCTGAATAACAACTGTACTTTAAAAAATGTTTTTCTTCCTGAAGGTTCTTAGTACTTGTGTTAAATTGTCTGTTGTCTATTGGTTATGTAACAGTCAGCTGGTGTGTTGTTTCGTTAATGTAAAACAGTATGCACACAATAAAATGCTGTAAGACACATCTAAAGACAATTCATATTTCTTGTTCAAATTGTTCAATTCAAACAATTACCTGGCCATCGCTGCGTACTGCTCACGTTCAGTATGCTGTGAGAGGAGCAACTCGCTGGCCTTTGTCACAAGAAGCTGTAAATTATTATCCACAGGAATTTTCCATTGCTTCTCCCGTTTTAGTCCATTATTTTTGTCCATATTTGTACTATTTTGAACGTTTCCTTTTTTCCTGTGCAGGTAGACAAAAAAATGACGTAGGCACACGCGTATACACACACACACACACACACACACACACACACACACACACACGTCTTAAAGGAATAGGTGACAGTACTAACAAACAGGGAATGCAACACTAGACTATTACCATAGCTGTCCAGAAGCGCTGAAAGGCGAAAGACCGGTAGTTATACACAAATTATTGGGAACAGCTCCCTCCCATAGGTGCAATAGAAAATAAAGTGAATACAGCCCACAGTGCTCTGTGATTTCTTCCATTTATTTGCCGTGCCCCACTATGTAATTCTTGCCAACTACTGCACTGCACTTGATTATATTATAGAATATATTCTATAATATAATATATAAAATATTGTTGGTGAGCTCTAGTAGTCTGGAGGACAAGGTATAGTTGATGTAGTTTGTTGCCATGTAAAATGTAGCCTCATGCAGCCCCTTTGACTTTGAAATGGGATGTGATGTGATTAACGCTGACAGATGTAAACTTGATTTAACTCACTTTACTTCAGGAATTTTTTCCTCAGGTTTAGGGGACATGTTGATACAGCAGACATGGGTCATATTCTCCTTTGCCAATTCCTCAAGCGTAAGAAACCTACCACGCTCATGATGCTAATGAACAAAGACAGACAATCGCTATGCTGAAGATTAGCTGGGGTAAATGGCCGTTTGTATGTGGCTATAGTCTATAAACTCTATTAAGATAGACAATATATATTTTTATCTATACTGTATTTGTTAACATATTTGTTTATTTTCTGTAAAAACGTGCTTGAAGAAACAAATATTCTGTTAATGTTATCATATATTCAATCATTTACCTTTTAAAAGGACAGGATACAACAATGAAAAAACATACCACTGAACTTAAGAATTGTCTTATTCTGAAGCCTTTGTCAAATATTTTTTCCCACACCTAGCTTGCATTGTGTAAGACCATCCCTCCCAGAGACACACATGTAAACACAGAGATAAAACTGCACCTTTACAGTGTCATAGAATCCATTCTTTATGACATCTGTTGAGTCCAGTCGACCTGTTAAGTTGTACTTCATTGGCAGGTGGAAGTCAAATATCCTGGACAGGGCCAGCTGACTGAACTCACTGCTGCGACTGGCTGACTCATTCATCTCCCAAAGCAAGTTGAAGATTCTGAAGAATTCAATGTAATTTTAAACAACAATAAGACATTGAAAAACATATGCAGAGCTGCCAACTCTGAAGAGTAGATATGAGAAAGAATGTGTAGCAACACATCATACATTGTTCAGAAGACACTTGACAGCAACCACCACTTATGGTTTTATGTAAAATGTTTACAGCACTCCAAATTAATGTGCACACGTACAGTATAATACCGGATATGCACACACATACTGTATCCTGGAACACAAAACTACTGCCATCTTGTGACTTCTTTAGGTAATTAGCCCAATTCAATTAAAATTCCTTGCAATATAAGTGAACATGTCTTTATTTTGATTTATTTCTTACCCTGTTTTGACCATCTCGACTGAGGCAGGTTCATCCTTGGCAAACACAGACACAGCCCAACACGCATAGTACTGGACCTCTTTGTCATTGCAACGCAGCACATTTAGCAGTGCATCAAGGCCGCCAGCTTTTAGAAACTGCATGTGGCAAAGAGACAAAGATATGCAATGAAATCCTCCGTCATTATTTATACCATTCACGTGATCTTACAGTTGTATGTGTTTAATCATGAAAGAACGTCTGACATGGTTGATTGGTGTCTGAAAGATATATCTGACATGCGTTTCTTTTAACGCACACTTGTATGATACAGGAGAAACACAGCCAGACTAACCTGTCTTCTCTCTGGTGCCTCCGAGGCCAACTGGGCCAGGCACCGTGTGACAGCGGCCAGGGTTTTTACATCTCTGTCCTTCATGGTCTCTACCAGGGCATAGATCACTCCATGGGCCAGGATTTTACTCAGTATAGTATTATGCCCAGCCAACTGTATTAAAGCCTCCGCTGTATGCATTACTACGCCGTCACAGCTGTTAATGAGGAGATTGATCAGAATCCTCAATTCTCTACCATCACACAGCGCCCTAGGTGGTGGAAGGGTGGAAAATATTAGATATGCCCACATTCTCTCGTCATTGAACTAACAATCATTGTGTTGATAACTGATGGCACATTGTTTGGGCCTGAAACTTTGTTCATCCCATCATCTCCAAATACACTTCATTATTTCTAACGGTTTTAGCAGCAGTATCATTGAATTGTGCTATTCTGGCATCAATAGAAAACGTCTCACATTGCATTCATATAGTTGGCCATTAGTTTACTGATAGTCTGGATGGCTGCCACTCTAAGCTCCACACTGTCCTGCTGCACATGCTGCAGCAACACCGTAATGCCACCTGAAACACACACACACACAGACTCATACAATTGTATTATCCTCATGTGGCATAAAAGCAGGATGAAGGTTCAGCTGTTGTTCAGAACAACATCCAGCAACGTTTCATTAATGGTTGTTTAATGAGAAAAGAAGGTGAAACCACCGTAGCACAAAGAAGGGAGAGTAAATGATGCAATGATCCTGCGGCATACAGGCAGGACACCTGAATGTCTTTTGGAATAAGATTATGTTCTTTCCTGTTGTGTGGGTGCTAAAGCCACACCATCCCCACACAGCAATGGACCATTTTGGAGTGTGTCTGGCTAATATATAAATTGACTATGTAATTAACCATACATCCATAGTACATTGTAAAGAACTCCCCTTGATTGAGTACAAGTAATGTCCTGGTGGTTTGTCACTGTACAATAGTAATAACATGAGTAAAATCAACTGTGTTCCACTTTACATTAAGTGTCTGTCCTAAGTAATAACATTGTACGTTTAACACATTATAAATACAATTGTAATAAGACATTTTATACCTATAAAATATTTAACAACGTTGTAAGTACATTATAATAAAAAAAGGATGAACCTGTCTCTCATCAGTATTTGAAACTCATAGTACGCCTCTGAGGAAATAAGGATTATACACGTCTCTACTAAGGTCATTGCAGGATATACAGGCTACAGTATACTGGATACACTATGCTACTTCACTTAACAATGAGGGTGGATTACATATGAAATGTACAGTACATGTAATGTTCTTACATTGATTTATATTAATCAATTAAGCCAAATATAATTAAATAAAATGATTGCAGTTAAACCTGGTCTGCTTGATTTGGTTATATGTACATGTGACAAGTGATAACATGTGATAAGGTTAAATAATTATCAACAATATTTCATTAGTAAAATACGCCTGTGGAATATATCCTTGTCAAGCAGATCTGTAATTAAATCTTACTGAATACTTAATATTGAAGTGGATGGACCATGGCAGCAGAGGTACAGCAGATGTACCTAATAAGGTGGAGATTTTGTGTACCATATTTTACAGACTATAAGTTGCATTTATATAATTATTCAATCATTCCTTGTGTGAGTAAGGCCAACCTTGCTCCCTAAAGTTGCTCATGCATGTAACATGGGTGCTCATTGCTTGGATGGTGTAGCATACGCATGTCTTGACGCGGTCATCCTCAGCAGACAGCATCTTAACCAGTACAGCATCCAGTTGGTTGTCATAAAGTACTCTGTGGTTCTCCACTGCAAATGTGCAAGCAGGTACACAGTACAGTCAATTCAAACACAAGCAGGTACACAGTAAAGTCAATACAAACACAAGCAGGTACACAGTACAGTCAATTAAAACACTGCACAGCAACTGTAACCCAGCCAGTGAACTGTAGTAGATAGTGGCAGTAGAGGGAGAATGTGTCTAGAGGAGTGCTCGCCGTTTCCTTACTGTCCTGTGCAATCCTGGTCAAGCATTCAAGGGTGGTGCACTGGATTTCAGGCAGGCAGGGGGTGCTGACAATCTCCAACAGCCTTTTCAGACCGCCGAGATTCACCAGTAGATCGAAGCCAATCTTTTCACAGGCAAAAATCCCTAACACATCATAGGCCAGAAGCTGGAGTTCATCCAGGACCTGTTAAGAGAGAAACACAGTTAACTAGGTCTACAGTACATATACTGTATTCTAGTCTAGAGCATATGTAAAGTGTAGCAGCTGTTTAAGGATAAGGAGATGAGATTGTTATTTTACTGACAAGCTCACCTTACAGTTGAGGATGCCTATGACCGCCTGCATTATTTCCTGTATCCCATCCGCACATTTGACATAGCCGTTGATGATGAAGATCCTTATGATTTTTAAGGCCGTCTTCTGGATGACAGGGCTGTCTAACTTTAAAAATTCTAAGAACAATTCAACTCCACCCAGCTGATACAACTGGCTGATGCTGGGAGGGTCCTACACACACAAACACACACAATGAACACATTAAATAAATGGACTGCTTTTATGGTAAACATTAAATGATGCTGTGTTTGCTCTAAATAAGATAAAACCGTTCAAAGAGTTGTCTCAAAATGAATTTCTAGTATTTAGGATGTTTGGTCGACTCACAACAAAAAGACATAATACATTGTAATAATTGTACTTACTGTAAGTGACTTTGAATAAGCCTGCTTTATGACCAAATTGTAATTTGGGCTACTTGCCAACACAATGTGATGCAATAAACATGTCAAGGGTTTGCAACTGACTGCTTTGCCTTACCTTCTGGATCATGTTGAAGATGGTCACCAGCGAATTGGTCTTGATAAGTACATTTGGACTCGACAGGAGTGGAAAAAGAACCTCCAGTCCCTTTGTTCCAACTATGCTCCCGATACAGCCATCGTCCTCTGACAGTTTGGCCAGGCACAGCGTAGCATTTTCATGAATTACAGCTTCCTCTTCAAAGGGAATGAATATATGCCGACACAAAAATGCAATTTACACAGTTTAGAAAGCAGATGTGCACACATCTGTGCATGCTCGTTCTAGGATTATAACATAACATTCATTACAACCCTAAGGGTAATGATGTAAAATAGATATGTGACTGGTCAGCAGACTGTTGATCTGTAATTACTCAAAGTTGTGACTTACCCTGTGCCTCAGTTGACAGTTTGCACATCATTGTTTGAATGACATTCATTTTTTGTATTATGTCCTTCATAATGCCTTTGAATGACAAAGAAAAATAGATACACGTGTGGTTAGGCAGCCAGTAAGCTATACAATCAATATCTCAGTCAGTAAGTGGCATATCCACTGTTAAATGATCAGCTTCTACAAAGTCAGGGACTGACTTGCTTTTTGCTTTGGGCACTATTTACTGAAAAACATTTTAATATTAGACATTCAGTAAATATTAGACATTCATTCTACCAGACAGAAAGTTGGTTGTTGTGTTGTTTTTTTGTCAACAGGTTATTAGTTGTTACACAGCAAACTAGCAATCAGATAATTGGGCAGATATTCATGCAAAGTGTTGTCTTACGCACCCTTGCCAGCCATGTTTGCGATGGTTATCATGGCATTCTGTTGGATTTCATTGTCTTCATGACTAACGAGCTGGAACATGCGTTTCACAGCCTCAAGGTTAAAAGGCAACTCATTTTCAATTCCTAGCAGGGAGAGACCGTGAGTGGAGAATTTAACCATGGACAGGTGAACATGGCAATGGGTGAATAATAGAAATGGATCAGCAATATCTTATTAGTACGTTTTACCAAATAAAGTCACATTTCAAATATATAACAGTTTTGGCGATACATTTAGAAGTGGTGCGCAATAACAGGAAATATAAGAACATATAACTTTAAGTAAATCAAGAAGATAAATACAAGTGCAGATGGCATTATATGAAATTATGAGGAAAGGAAATTCACCCTTGTTTTACAAATTAAAAAGTTACAATAAAAAAAAGAAGCGCAAATAAGATAAACCTCCAGGGACTTTTGAAGCTGAGGTTTTTGACCACAACAGAATGACAACAAATATACATTTGGGAAAAGATGGGGAAATACCTGTCCCTGCAGACTTTGATATTACTTCAGATGCTGTTCTCAGCACCTGTGGGTCCTCGGATCCCAGCAACACTAGTGCTATTGCTGGGGTAACTGTTATCACACATAATAAACCTGAATCCTGGGGAGACAGGTTAAAAATTATATCTTTGAATTGTACTGTATACCATTTTAACCATCTTATAGCATCGACAATGCTAATCATCAAATACAATTTGCAAGTTCTTACCTCATTCTGCCCCTGAGGTTTTTTATCTTTTGTTTCTTGTTTGGGCCCTTTTGCCAATTCCTAAATGACACATTGGCATGACATGGAATTAATTTCTTATACCATACTGATACTGTATGCCAGTTTAGTCATAATATATGAAAACATACAAAACATGTTGGCTAGATTTTATTGTTAGCCGCTTACTGGTACTGTAATGTAGCCCACTGCAGTAGCAGTAGTACTGTATAGTACACCGTACTACTTTAGACTTTAGTACTCAGTAGCAGCCTATATAGATATCTAGTCATACATCTTATCTTCGCGATACTTGAATTACATAAGCTAGACATACGGGGGCAGACATCTACAGGGAACACAGGGAAACAAGGACTGAAGCGAGACGAACAGGCTGGGGCAGACCGTGACATTATGGGAAATGATCAAAACAACATGCGAAGCGAAATAATTATATCCCTCTAATCATATGTCTATTGTATTGTATCTGGACTACAGTGTAGCCTATTCTTTTAGCCATTCTCCACAAAGCATTGCACGAAAAGCATATGATAAGTGGTACCGTAAGATGTGGACACCATACCATTTGTCTCACTTAATGCAAAATGGTCTCAATGCTGTTATTCTGTCCAGTTTTATTTAGTCCGTTGTCAGCTGTACAATTCAAACAAATGTCTAAGACTATGTCGAAAGATAGATTCAAACACTTGTCTGCATGATCTTATGTTTAGCTTGTTTCCTATCAGTTTCTGCTGCGATTGCAAGATTAGGTCATGCATCCTTTTATTTATGTTGAGGCCATGTTCCTGCAGTCTATATGCTGCGTGTTCTGTTGATGCATTCCTCCTGTGTATTTTAACCAGATAATTGTGTATCCCTTCTTTATATAAACAGTTTATGCAATAATTGTTTTTTTCAGTTTATGCAATAATTTTTCTAATTTATGCAGTGCTTACTAAACCCCAATAATGTGGCGGTCAATTTGATCCGACCACTTCCAAATGGTTGAAAAAGTGAACACAACATAAGGGATATTATTAGATAAAGCATTGAAACGATAAGCGTCACAGTCATAGATTGATATGGTTACAGTACACTGACAAGCATAAAAAACAAGTCACCACTCACCTTACAGGCGTGAGTTGATCTGAAGTGTTTATATCCGTTGCTAAGATACAAAGATTCTTCGCCTCATTGTGACCAGAATCGCACATTACACGCGCGACAATGAATTTGTATTTTAATATTTTTATTAATTTTAATAGTCTATCTTAATGTCTGTAAACTGATTTTGTTTAAACTATAGTTTGTCTAGGTTCAAATACATAATTATGTAAAATGTCATGTAAACCGTGAGTTTCCCGTGAGTTCACATTAATTCCAAAGATATTTAAAGATATCGTATTTTCGAAACATATGTTTCGAAATATACGATTAGGCTAAATATCTGACCCATAATAATATTATTTTGATTAAAACAGTCAGAATAGACAACGTTCATGTGCTGCAGTAGCCAAGTATCCTGACATTCAATTATTTCCGAAAATGTTCCCTCGTCGTCATCTGAGACGTTGAAAGTCTACCGGTACCGTACCAATGGACTAAATATAAATTCGTGATGAATAATCAGTTCTGAAATCTTAATATTTGTCGTTATCTTTGTTGTTATTGGAAGGTGTCACTTCATGATAATGTGTCCTGGTTAAGGTCAGAATTTAAAATTGTCAGTAGTAGTCTACAGCCTACTGATAATGTGTAGGCCTAATATGTTTGCTTTTTGTATCATTAGATAGGCCTATCGATTTATAAATAATTTACTATATTATCACTGAGAATTAATTTGTCACCACCTCAATTTTTAAATCATTCTCAGACTGAATGACCCTCGGTTGAAGCAATGGGCGTGGTCATGAATGATGGTATGAGCCTAACGCAATGGGACAACTGGACTTTGTGTAAGATGCTCCAATGTTTCTGCTGTGTTTAGGGTATGCAGCAGTGACGGCTCCTGCTCCAAAAATTTGGGAGGGCAATTGTTTTGGTGACCCATTCAATAGCCTAGGTAAA
>JAODUK010002227.1:431-12239 GCA_027564635.1 Typhlichthys eigenmanni
AGCACTTTGAAGCAGCCGTCCATTTTAGTGTTGTGCAAGGAGAGTATCCCCCGGGCCTGAGCAGCACTTTGAAGCAGCCGTCCATTTTAGTGTTGTGCAAGGAGAGTATCCCCCGGGCCTGAGCAGCACTTTGAAGCAGTCGTCCCCTTTATTGTTGTGCAAGGAGCTAGGGCTGGCCCCAAAGATTCGGTTATTCGGGTATTCGTTCGTTGGGTATGTATTCGATTTAAATATTGGGATTCCAGAATTCGTTTTTTCACATTATTCAGGCATGTTTTCCCATTAATCCCTACTGTCTCCATATATACCCACGTGTTGAAAAGTAATTACCTGCCCTACACTGTGTCATCAACACACTTGATTGCAATTGGCTCTGTTTGTAAGAAGAGAGCGAGGCTATTCATTCAACACACACTCTTATTGGCTAATACAGGAGGAATATGCTATTTGACAGCTCTGACTGGCTCAATTGACGTGTCAATCAAAGTGGCTATTTTGAGCGCATGGCTATGTTTACATGTGTGCTTACTGAAACTAGGAATCGAAGATTACTTCTGTTATACTTCTTAATTTTAGTTGAGTGTTTTTAATGGTGTTTTAAAAAAAACAGTATTCGAATACTCTTTCGGAAATACCAAGTATTCGAAACCTGTAAAATGGTATTCGGGCTGCACTTTGAAGTAGCCGTCCCCTTTAGTGTTGTGCAAGGAGCGTATCCCCTTGGCCTGAGCCGCACTTTGATCAGCCACACAGACTCAAACAGGTGTGTGTGTGTGTGTGTGGGTGTGGGCAAGGGCTTTGAAAGCGCTGTGGTAGGGCCGTATATGACACACACAGTCATGCTAAGATGGAGCAGAGCGATCCAAGTCACCTTCACAAGTATGCCGGAGGGCAATTTGTCCGTTAATGTTCATCTGTTGTTGTTTTTCCTTTGTGTGATCTCTGCAAGATCAGAGGTGATGAAGTCTTTTTGATTTAACGGCTTTTACGAAGATTTGTCGATGAAACTAAAAAAAAGCCTTTCAGTTCTTTTGTGTCCGCACACATTACATTATGTGTCTCTCTTCACAGAGTCAATTGAACAACGTTGTAATGCTTAGCCACAGACTTTGCTTTTGATCTCTCCATCGCCCCGTCCTTTCCCCCCACTCGTCTGACGTCCACCACCTGATAGGATTATATCTTGGTTTGCCACGGGAGGATAAATGTCAAGTCATTCTGTGGAGCAAACGGTTCTGTAATCATATTTGATGTTGATTTTGGACGTGCGTTAGTGCGCACCTCCAGTAGAGTGGCATTTGTTTTGATAGCTTCAGTGGCTTAGACACGACACATTCTCATGCTATTATTATTATTATTATGCAGCACATCAGCGATTATCCACTTCCTGAAATGGATTCAATTATTTATATATTTATTATTTGTTTGTTTTATTGTTGTGCAAACTGATGCTCCGCAGACATTTAGGTATCATCATTCACGCATGCCATATGTCCACACCTCCTCTGGTTAACATGTTTCCCACATCCATGCCATCGCCTTAAGATGTGTTCACACGGAACATGGCAGGCAGGATATGTATGTTGCTAAGGTGACGTCACATTGTTAACAAACGATTCAATAAATAACATTCAATACAATCACTTTGTGGCTGATACTAATGTAGTTATTTTAGTATTGTATCTGGTATTCTAGTGTTGTTGTGTTTTCTGCGTGCGAGTGAGCTACGTACCATCCTAAATGCCGTAGTGGAGGACGGCGCAAAGTCATTTAGCTTTGGATGGCGTGCCGTTTGCCGTCGCCAGGAAGTTTTTACCAGCCTCCACTCATTTTGCTCTTCTGCTCTTGTCCACTAACATGATACCATTGTCTGCCATGTTCACTGTCAACCCAGCGTGTGAACGCAGCAGTGTTGCGTGTGAACGCAGCAGTGCAGTGTTGCGTGTGAACGCAGCAGTGTAATGTTGAGTGTGAGCGCAGCAGTGTTACTTCTGAACGCAGCAGTGTTACTTGTGAACGCAGCAGTGTAATGTTGCGTGTGAACGCAGCAGTGTTGTGTGTGAACGCAGCAGTGCAGTGTTGCGCGTGAACGCAACAGTGTTGCGTGTGAACGCAGCAGTGCAGTGTTGCGCGTGAACGCAGCAGTGTTGCGTGTGAACGCAGCAGTGTAATGTTGCGTGTGAACGCAGCAGTGCAGTGTTGCGCATGAACGCAGCAGTGTTACTTGTGAACGCAGCAGTGTAATGTTGTGTGTGAGCGCAGCAGTGTTGCGTGTGAACGCAGCAGGGCAGTGTTGCGTGTGAACGCAGCAGTCCAGCGAGAAACAAAAGCAAAGCTGAGCGATCAAGGCTGGAATGGAATAAAGGGTGCATGTGTGCATGTTTGCCAGAGTGCTGTGCTGTGCCCACGCTGCACCACCCCCAGCTGCTGCTGCAGTGTGACGCACGGGACGCTCCATAGCCAATCGGAGAGCTGCACGGCATGCGATTGGACGAGCACGGGGTCTGTCTTGTGACAAGGTTTAGCTGGGGGAGGGGAGGGGCGGGGCATGGTCGGAGGGAGGGCTGCGATTGGTTGGCCCAGTGTCTCTTTCCCTCAGTCTGTCTCAACTGGTGTTTTAAAGCTACACTCTGAAACGTTGATGTATATACAGTATAATACTGTAATTGGCCTTGTTCTATACATACTGTATTTAAATATACTGTATACTATAAGACGGTGTAGATAATTGGCTGGCGCTGTTTTAACACTGTACAATACTGTAGCCTATGTATTATATTCTGTTTAGTTGTCTACGGTATGTATCGCTGAGTAAAGCCGGGTTCAGGCTAGTCGTTAGATGCATGTGCAGCACACACTACACAACCGTCTCTCTTGTAACCGGGTGTCTTGACGTCGTTGTGTGATTCACACTACGTGGCATTTGTTTGGCATACAGGCATATCTCACATGTAAGACGTAATATAGGCCTATACCTCCGTAGTAGCGTTAGCACCTCGTAGGCTACATTTCTTAACATATTATTATTTTTATTATTATTATTATCACAATATTTCCCACCGCTGATGTGGTTAGAGTTGTTTAAAGTCATTTCAATCAAATATGAAGCGTTATCAACAAGGGAGTGACTTGAATGCTTCCAGTATTTTTGCGTGCTTCTTTAAGCAGCAAATGATTACAAAGGCTTTTACTCCTCCCCCTTGTTTTCATCTCGTCCGTATTGCGCTCTCATTGGCTGTAGGTCGTCGCTGCTGTCATTACCAGTTACGACGTTCATATACAGGATTTTGACTCCCCGACCTTGGTCGCCTTAGTCGACATGTCGCAGACACTCTCAGCTCGCGGAAGCAGTTCCCGCTACACAACCGTCTCTCACGGAAGCAAGTTGTGATTTTCCTCCGAGTTGGGACTTTTTTCTGCGAGCTCAAAAAACAAGTCGGCAAGCTGCAAACTGCAAACTGGGCTAAAATCAATGATTCCACCTACTGCAGATTCATAAAAGCCCGTTCTTCCATGTTGATAGGGCATGTGTTTCTCACAAGGGGAACACATGCCTCTAGAGGTAACTGGAGGTACTACAGGTTATACGTGACCATTTTCAGAGAATACAAGTAGCTTATGTTTATTTAGACCGTCGTTGCGTCTAAATGAGAGCTGAGATCAGCATGGCGTCACAGGGCCGTAGGGTGGTCCGACCGCCGTCTGGTCCCAACGCCGTCTGGTCCGACCGGCGTCTGGTCCCAACGCCGTCTGGTCCGACCGCCGTCTGGTCCGACCGCCGTCTGGTCCCAACGCCGTCTGGTCCGACCGCCGTCTGGTTTCAAAGTGCCCAGAGTTGCAGATTGTAGCTTTAACTGTGTTGATCGATGTCTGTCTGCCTGTCTGCTGCCTGGCCCATGGGCCCGTGGCAGAGGAGCTGCACCACTACCACCACCGCTGCCGCCAGGCTTTGCTCTTCCTCACTCCTCCCCCAATGCCTGTGTCACCATGGCGACCCTTATCCATAGCCAACAGTCCTGATCCAGAAACCACTCACACATACATGCCTACCTCTCCACATCTCTCTCTCTCTCTCTCCCCTAGTCTCTCTCTCTCTTTCTCTCTTTCTCTCTCTCTCTCTCTCCCCTAGTCTCTCTCTCTCTCTCTCTATCTCTCTCTCCCCTAGTCTCTCTCTCTCTCTCTGTCTCTCTCTCTCTCTCTCCCCTAGTCTCTCTCTCTCTCGCTCTCTCCCTCTCTCTCTCTCTCTCTCTCTCTCTCTCTCTCTCTCTCTCTCTGCTCCAGATCTATCTGTAACTCGGCAACAGGACACTGTGATGTGAGCCTCCCGCATCGCAAAAATGCTTAGCGTTCTTACCCACGCCGCCCCTGCCATGTCCGACTGTCCAGCTTCTGTTGCTGGTCAGCTTAGCCACTAAAAACACACACACACGCACGCACACACACACGCACGCGCACGCACACACACACGTATGCGTTGCCAAGACCTGTGGAGCTACGTGAACTTTCTGGTGTGCACGTTAACGCTTGCTCTGGTTGAACAGGCAGCTAGCTGAGAGTTAGGGTTAGCTGTTCTCCAGCATGCTTGCTAACTTACAGCTCAAATCAAAACACGCTCCCTCAGAAGCTCCGCATCACACATTGGAAACACATTGCAAAGCCTATCACGTGGTTGGTGTCTGCGGGTATGCACCACTTTGTTTGTGTAACCTACAGTAGTTACGGAGGCAGGACTGTATAGAAGTACCGGAATTATTGTTTCAGCACCCACAGAGAATTGTTAAACAGTGAAATGTAGTTACAATTAGCTTACTATAGCTGATAGCGTGCACTGTAGCGTTACCAATAGGTCGGCTAAATGCTTTTCAGAAGCGTTAACCCCCTGTGAGTCATTTATTTACATATTTCATGGGATTAACTTTACCACGCAAACTAAAGAGACAGTGATGGATGGAGTTGAGGAGGGGACTTGCTGAACCTGTGCCATCTCCATGTATGGAGAGCTATAGCAATGCATGACGGTCCCGAAAAGCCACAGACGTACAGAACAATACCCGTAAAACGTGTTTTAATTGTGAGATTTGGGAAATGTGACATTCTGTGTCTTTGATCGAGAACTGCTGGAAGCAGTAGGATTTAAATATCAATCAAGGAAGTTGTCTTGAAGATCATTTCACCATTGCCTGCAGAAATCCATCGCCGCAGCCATTTGCAACTCGCTTGAGAATGATCACGATCTCAGTTCTTGTTCCACTGAAGAGGACGCGGTTGTAAGAAAGTATTATATAAAACATTGGCCATGGAAGTTATAGGAAAATGTTTCCTTGCAATGTTGCAATGCGTCTATACTGTATGTTACTTTAAAACCCTAGATACAGTTCACTGACGTGTACAAGGCATGTGAACATGTAAGGGTTTCACTCTCAGGGATTACTGACAATGGAATCATTAATAATACACATACTCTATGAATTATGCACATGATATTTAATATTACAATTAGCTATTTTTTTCTCATCTCTCACTAATGTAGTTGTATATATAATTGTACATTATACTTGTAATCTATTCCAGTCTGCCTTTTAATGTACCTGTGGAACTCTTGACAGCTGTTACTGTACTTACTGTTACATACAGTAAGTCCATACAGATATTCTCTTTAAGTGTACCAACCAGAAGATGGTTTATTTAATTTACAAGCAATAATATTTGCAGACTTAATTTGGAGAATGCTGCTCTTGCACCTTCTTTGAATCTTGCCTGTGCGGTGAAAACCCTTTTCGGCTTGCAGTTATTTTAATTAAGCCATCAACAATGTGAGTTTAATCCTATCTGCTGGTGTTTGCTGCCACTAACACCCTACCAAAAGGAGAAGCTCTGCATATTTGTACCCAAAACAGCATTATCAAAATCAAGGTGCACTCTTTTTTTTAATTATTAATTTGTTAGAAAACCTACATAATAAAATGTGGTTGTACACACTTCAATATGCTAAGACTAGATTTCTCCTTTCAAATATGAAGCACACAAGTATCTAGTTTGAGCTTTTTCCCCTGAATAAGTCTATACGTATTTACGGTGTCTTACCGAAACCCGTCCATTGACCTGGCAGCATGATTTTATATTGGAAAAGGACGTGTCTTTGGTTATATCCATATATATTATAATCCAAATCCCAATTCTTTAAAAAGAACTAATGCATACTGAGAGTAAAATGTATTATGAAAAATTATATGTCATTTAGAGGCATCTTTGTACAATAAGACTTTTTTGCAGTATTTTAAAACTTTCAAAAATGATTGTGATGAGATTAGTTGGAGTACAGAAGCCGATAATGTAATTATGTTAAGATCACGGCTTAATTGTTTTGTTATATATCGAGATAACAAAGCTCACTATCGCAAGATCACAACTTAATTATTTTGTTATATCGAGATAACAAAGCTCACTATCGCAAGATCACAACTTAATTATTTTGTTATATCGAGATAACAAAGCTCACTATCGCAAGATCACAACTTAATTATTTTGTTATATCGAGATAACAAAGCTCTCTATCGCAAGATCACAACTTAATTATTTTGTTATATCGAGATAACAAAGCTCTCTATCGCAAGATCACAACTTAATTATTTTGTCATGTTGAGATAACAATGCTCACTATCGCAAGATCACAACTTACTTATTTTGTCATGTTGAGATAACCAAGCTCACTATCGCAAGATCACAACTTAATTATTTTGTCATGTTGAGATAACAAAGCTAGTTTTCTCAAGATAACAAGAAAAGTAAGAAGGCATATTGTTTTTCAGCGATCATGATTGCCATGTCAACATGGTATCTTAGCAACTGTAGTACTACTTTCAAGGATGCTGGAGCAAGATCGTCAATTTGTGAACAAAGTCAAAACAAAAACATCTCTTTCTCTCGAGAAAAGTAGCTAACAATAAAATGAAATAATGTAATTGTGATCTCAAGATAACGGCATGAAAAAGGAAGATTCCAAGAACAGCTTTTGGGGCTTCCGTAACGCAATGAGAGAGTGGCTCTTCTGATTTGATCTCGCTGCTGTATTTGCGTTATTAGCTGTGTTAGCGTTAGCATAGCATTATCCATTAGCATTAGTCATTAGCCACCTTCGCTAGCGCAAACCCGCAGCGATAGCCAATTTGTAGAATGTATAGAGTGCCAGAGGCAAAGGAGAACTTCCCCCACAAGTCCCTGTATTGTGCTGCTGTGAAACATAAAAGGAGGTGGATGTCGTGGTGTGGTAGAGGTGGATGTCGTGGTGTGGTAGAGGTAGATGTCGTGGTGTGGTAGAGGTGGATGTCGTGGTGTGGTAGAGGTAGATGTCGTGGATGTCGTGGTGTGGTAGAGGTGGTACCATTGTGATGCCTTTATTTCCCATGAGCCCAATTGCTTGTTGCAAATAGCTTCATTGACTCTCTGGTGTGTTTCCATGAGGAGGTGAAAGGCTATGTCTATACCATGAATCATCATTAAAAATATACATAATGCAAATTGCCCACTTTAATCACCTCAATCAATCATCTCAATTTGTTGTCATAGAGACACTGATATACATAGTGGACGTTTTGATCTGTGAAATCATATACACACACTAAAATAAATGTGCCTCTTTATGGCTGGTTCCGGTAGTGCAGTCAAGATACAAGATACAAGAAAGACTTGCCCCTTAAGAAAGCCTTTTATTTGCAGTTCTTATACTGTATGTTTAACGTGAGGTGCAGAACTACATGTCCATGCCAAGGCCCTGTAAATACAGCAGTGACACACTTTACCAGCAGCAGTAGAGGCACCAGTTGTTGTGGATTGAAGAGCTAGATTGCAGCTTTCTCTTTACATGATTTGATCTCCGTAGCTGTACGACCTTTGTTGAGATGCCTCCAGGTGGCCTTGGCAACCCTTCATACTGTAATGTGCCACTGCAGGTTTCAGGGAGAATTCAAAAGGGTGGGCGATATGTCCCTTGTTGTCCCGGACTAGGTTGAACGTGGTGCCAGCTCTTCCTCACCATGCTATTTAAACAAACTCTTACACGGTATATTGAGAGCTTCAATATGTAATATGTACAGTTCCCCCAACCTCTTTGTCTGTTTCCATTTCTTGTTGACCAGCATTTGATGTTGGCATTGGCACAGCTTCCAAAAGAAAAGTGAGACTTTCAAGAAATAGAATCACTTGAATTATTGCAGAAAAGTAATTGTTCATTGCTCATCATAAGATATAAGATAAGACATAACATATTAGTCAGTTGTAATTACAATATTTAGCCATCTGATCAAGCCCCCCCCCCCCTCCTGGCAGCCATCTCAAGGCAGCTGCTGAACCCATGGTATGCAGGTGAAAGATACAGGGGTGTCAAATTCAATGAGCTTCTAACTTTGTTAGCCCGGCCAATCCTACCCCCAGTGTTTACAAATGAAAGCCCCAGCTGAGGTGATGTACTGGTTTCCCCCTTTCCTCTTTTGCGTTCTGATATTTGTCAGAGATGGTTTCCATTTGTAAATGGACTACAAGGTTTCCCCTTAATTTCCCTGCTCTCAATATACTGGCCAAACAACATCTATTATTCCTGCATGGTATTGTGCCGAATGCTTCTCGACTGCATGTCATTTAGTACAGACCACACGCGATGTGTCCTGTTGAGGTGAAAGAAACTATTATTATTTCCCCGCAGCCACCGCAGAGGCTGAGCATGCCGTGGAGTGTGAGTTTGTACCCACTGATGGCATGGTTGCTAGATGTATGCCAGTGAACTGTTTTGGAGGAGAATGAGCAAACAAAATGTATTTATTTATTTGTCCCTGTTCACCTTTAAGTGCGTCAAAAGTTCACCGTCTGGGCTATAAAGTACAGCTTTGTACCAATCTGGGAATTGTTAATGGGCATTTTGATTCCACATTCAGTGTCACTATTGGATAGTTCTAGGTCATTGATCATTTGTGATTAGTTCAGCCAGGCAAATCCTCTGTGGCATCACAGTAGATCTTAGACTCATTATTCCTAATATAACTCCAAAACCAAGTCTTATCTGATCTCCTCCTAGACAGCCCATTAGGGAATGATCAGGCAAGTAAACATGAATTAGGGCAGCTTGAGAGGGCAAGTGTGCCTCTGTGATAGAATGCGTCATGCTGCAAAGGATTTGGAAATGTCATCATCAATGCTAGGTGTTGCGGTGGGTTAGGGTTATTTTTTCCACTGATCAATTTCTTTGTATTTGTCATGCGGAGTGTTAGCTATTTTAAGCAAACAACATGTTTGAAGTGATGATGAACATTGTCAAATCTGTTTTTTTTCTCCTTTCGGTTAGCGTGAACACTATGAAGGAAAATGAGCTGCAAACTGTAAATGATAGGCCTGTCACGATAATTACTATATCGACTTATCGTGCCATATATGGACATGACCTTGATCACTGGTGTGTGTACATGCGTGTTGCTGACATAAGGACAGTTGGCTTTGTGTGCCTGCTCACACACACACAGCAAAAGGTGAATGAAGTGGTCCTCGATGTTTAAATACGTGTTTTTCCAGTCAACTGCATAATTGCAGCCCACTACGTTTGGAATAATAAATGCAAAAATGTGACACTAGGCTTTTTTTCTCTTCAAAGTGTATTATTCATATTCAGCCAAGCAAGGAAATTGGTTTAATTAATCATAACAAACAATTGATGTCACCTGACAATTGTAACGCTCCCTTGGTCTCGCCGGTGAGGTACAGCCGGGGGAGGACTGCCCGCATTCCCAGCGCCTCACACCCACACGTGTGTGAGGTGGTGTGGAGGCAGCCTATATGCCCTCACACCCACACGTGTGTGAGGCGGTGTGGAGGCAGCCTATATGCCCTCACACCCACATCACCCGTGTGGGTGTGAGGGCATATAGGCTGGTGACTGCTGGGAGAGGGCGTGGGTTATTGTACATGGTTTCTGTTTAGGTTAGATCGCATGACTGTGTATGCCCTTTGGTTTTTGAGTTTGTTTTCGCTGTTTAAGTTTTTTCTGTTCAATTAAAGGACGAGCTGTGGGGCTCGTTGCTTTTCCGGCATCTGTGTTTTTCGTTCGTTTGCACTCGCCTCACCATCCCAGCGTTACAACAATAGCGGAACAACTCTGTATACATGATTCTGACAATAAAATAGTTTATCGCAATTATTTTTGGGACAATATATCGGCAACAAAAATAGTTATCGTGACAGGCCTAGCACCGATTTTACATTTTGTTGGATGTTCACATTCTAATCAAGTTCGGCTGCGGTATTCTCCAAAAAACATAAAGCTACATAGCTGCTCTTTGCCATTCCAGTTATGTCTTCATTAATTGTAATTTCCATGACTACGAACATCAAGAGTAAGTGATTTGATGTTTGACTGCCCCATACAGTGACACTGAAGCGTAATTGATTATTCCTTTGCCCTCGCGATTTAGCGTTATTGGTCAGGTCACTTTATGGCTTTATCTTTCACTGCCCATTAAACACCCCGGAATGTGCAACAGCAGATTCTTTGCCAGTCCGTTGAGTGTGTGGCGTTTGCTTTCACAATCTCTGCTCCTTGGAATGGACCTGTGGTCAGCCATCTTGGATTGCGTGCCATGCAGGCAAGGCAGAGCATCCACACACACCCCCCACGCCCACACACTACACCGGGCCCCACGCCCCAGCATGCCCGGGTTCACCGCAGCGGCGTTCCGTGGCGTTCCACGTCACTCGCGGGCCATCTCCAACTTGCCTGTCCCTTGTGTGCTCGCCCCCCCGCAGGTACCACGACAAACAGGAGGTGACCAGCAACTTCCTGGGAGCCATGTGGCTGATCTCCATCACATTCCTCTCCATCGGATATGGCGACATGGTGCCCCACACATACTGTGGGAAGGGCGTGTGTCTCCTGACAGGGATCATGGTAGGTGAAGCCGTAGCCTGCTGCCCCCTGGTGGCAAACTACTGCATTGTTGTATCCATGTTGAGCCATACACACAATACTGGTGTTTTGCTAAAGTGTGTACATTCAGCACAGCTACATCTGCATGTAAAGTAATGTGTTATATTTAGTGTGTACATTCAGCAAAGTAGCATGTAACGTAATGCGTTATATTTAGTGTATACATTCAGTAAATTAGCATGTAAAGTAATTGTTGTATTTAGTGTGTACATTCAACAAAGTAGCATGTAAATTAGGTTGTAATTTGACTAAACGTACATTGCATACTTGCATACTTGCACGCAAAAATACAAATGCCTAACACAAATGCTGTACATGTTTCTCCATAGCGTTGGTTTATTTATAGTAAACTATAAGCTTTTCATATCTTTTAATTGCTATTGGCAATTATTCCCAACATAAACAAATACACAGTAAACTAGTATAAAATGACACCCCATGGTTTTTCCGACCGGTGTCTCAGTGTTGGTTACTATGGAAACAGACTATGCCTACCTTGCCTCACAGCCACAGAAACATGAGCATTAACGGGTCCGCAGCGCAGCTTTGATGCACAAACGCGGTTGTGAGGTTCTGTCACCTCCGAAGCACAGACAACAAAGCAGACATGTTGTGCCCTTGACAGGGTGCTGGATGCACTGCATTGGTGGTTGCCGTGGTAGCCAGGAAGTTGGAGCTGACCAAGGCTGAGAAGCATGTCCATAACTTCATGATGGACACACAACTCTGTAAACGAGTGAGTCACTCTCCCCTCCTCTCCTCTCCCCTCCCCTCCTCCCCTCTCTTCTCCTCTCCTCCCCTCTCCTCTCCTCTCCTCTCCCCTCCTCCCCTCTCTTCCCCTC
>JAODUK010002228.1:0-12238 GCA_027564635.1 Typhlichthys eigenmanni
TTCCTCACGGATAGCTGAGCTTCTCACCCTATCTCTAAGGGAGAAGCCAGCCACCCTCCTGAGGAAACCCATTTCGATTGCTTGTTCTTTCGGTCATAACCCACTGACTGAGATCACGTTGTCTATAAATGACCCAGAATCACACTATTTCGGAAGCTCTGTGCAACGAACCTGACCATTCAAAACAAAAACAAAAAAATGCAGATAATACCGCAGACCGCGGTATTGGGGCACCCTTAATCACCGCAAGGACATTTTCTTCACCGCAACAGCCCTAACTGTACATCTAAGGCCAGATGTCCGGCTACCAATTGTATGCCTTAATTAAGGTGGATAATGGACAACCAACTTGCCCAGTGGGCGGGATCTGTTCAGCACTTTAACCCAATAAATAACACAATAGCGCACCATTGACAGAAACCAACTTATGTCCTCATAAATTACACTGATAGGGAAATAATTAATGAGCCATTACTCCATCCCAGATTTCAGTCCATATTTATGTTTAGGCGTGAAGCTAAAAATGAGGCCCTCTGGAATATCAGGTATAGCTCTAATTGTGTAGAAATAATAAACTCTCAAAGTTCACAACCGTAGCAAAGCTAACACAGCTTCATGTCGTATTCCTTTGACATGTCCAGCGTGTGCATTCAGCCCGATACTTCACAAATGTTTGCTGTAACAATTTGCACTACTGAGCTATACCGTGACAGGATTGTCGGACTGTTGTTATAGGAGAGCTTGTGTTTTCCCAGTGTGTTCAAGTCTAAAAGATGTGGTGGCAGTGAGGTCCTTAAATGCACATTTATGTTCGCCTGAACTGAATTTCCACGGGAGAGGACTCATTTGTTTATAATACCTACCACCTTTGCCTTGAGTTCACGGCGAACGTTTGCTAACACACACAAATGGTCAAAGGAGGCAGTTCTCTGCGAACACGGACTGGACTAAAGGTTTTAAGCGAACCATTTGGAACAATTTGGATGCACCTCAGGTGTATTTCAACGTATCTACATGATGGCCAGTATGCAGCTAATGCTGAAATACATTATTTGACAGTTGCAGTACCATGATAATCCTGTGGCATTCACCTTGTAGGTTTACACATAGATGGTGGAATCTTGTCCTCATTACCTCAGCTTAGACATTTCTAAACAAATTATGTAAGATGAATAATTTGGGTCTGCAGCAGCTTCACAAGCTGTTTTAGTAAAGTATCATGTTGGAGTCATGGCCAAGCCACCCCTCCATAGCTGAGACTACACATTTAGGAGGACTCAACCAAAATAAACTGTTTATGTGTTTAAGCCATTAAGTAATAACACAGAATTGTTAGCTACTTAAACAATTAAGCGGGCATGAGCACATCTTTCACTGCTTGTATCTTAACAGTGTTTTGTTAACGCATGCTGGGTTTAGTCTTCCAGCAGCTCAAACAAGCTTACTCTCTACATTGGCGTCTACATTGTTTATATATTTGACGATGATATTCATAATGTCAACAAGGCTCTATGCCAGATGGTAACCCCACAGTATAATACAAAGGTAGGGACTTTTTCAGTGGTTTTAATTACACGGACACTGTATTAATTAAAGCACTCAGAAATATTATATTTCATAACGATTTTTTAAATGTATTAATTCTTTGGTAGTTTTTGCAATATAAGATGTATTAATGCATTTATATGCTTAAAGGGATAGTCAATGGAAATCAGTCATTTTAGTCTTAGCATGTCATTAAAGAATGTAGTGCTTAATATAAACACAGACAAACTATGAAAATCAACTTCCATTTGAATCGCAAAATATTCCCTATATTTATTTCACTTTCCGTCTGTCCAGTGATTTTCTGGGTGGAATTAACTCGAGCGTGGGGACGTCATGCCGCTCCTGGACTATAAAAAGAAAAAGCATCACGATAAACGGCACTTTGCGTTTGAGTCTGACTGCCTACTGCAGCTTCTGTAGTATTTTTACTATCTGAAAGATACTCTGAACTAACCATTGTGACACAACTTGGATTATAAATGGATATTTGGGAGTTTCTTCAGGTGCTTCTGTCTTCTGACTGTTCATAAATATAGCGTTTTACTGAGCCAATCACACATGCTTAAAGACGGCCATTGCAGCTAGCTAGACGAGTGAGTTGCACCACTTAAGAATGAAGAATGTTGCACAATAGCTTAGAGTTGAAAGTGGGAGGGGGTATGGGGGGACAATACCAACAGCCCATTCAACCCTGAGCCCTTTGCATGTAGCGTTTTTTGTCATAATGTTAACACACTTATTTATTTTTTATTGTTATTTATTTGGTTGATGTATATTAAATATATCCCTCTGCAATATATTGGGAATATTTCTGCACCTTGTAACCTCTTTCCTATTTCTTTTAAATTTGATGAGAATCTGTTATGGTATATGTTCATGAACAACAAATGTGTATTTGTAAGCCAGTAAACAATTCAGGGTTTTGTCAATGCAGGTTCACATTTCAAAAACAGGTTTGATTTACTGTCATCTACAGTATCATCACTGATCGTGGTTTGACAAAGCGCTGTAATATTTAAATATCCTTCTACTCTTCTGGCGTTTTCATTCGCCAACCCTAATAAGACGTTTTTACTGTCATTTTTTAACATGAGTTAGACTTCTTGATGGTCTTAGGGGCCTCATGTCTTAACATGTTAGCGCCCATTTTAGGCATAATTTCTTCGCACTTTGCGCTTAAAAACATGGCATTGTTGTATGTATGAACAGCGCACACATGGCTAAAACGCTATTCTGCCACAGGATCGCAAGTTGCGTTTTCCTATTCATGCATATGCATTCATAGAAGGATCGAGGGGAGATTGGGAGTGTCACATAAACAAATAGGAGGAGATAAGTTAGGAAAGAGTGATTAACTATTCTGTTGACTGTATGAAAACTGCGATGCAAAGTACAAGTCGGTTATGTGGTACAAGCGGCCCTTAGTGTTGTGGCAAACACTTTTTGAGAATGTGTTTAGCAGTTCAGGAATTGTTGATGCTGTCACTTTGACAGCATTGCATTGTTCATGCAAATATATAAAATATTATAGCTCCAACACCATTTATACATATAGCATTACAAATTAGCATGAAACATATAGGAAAGCCTTATAAATTGTATATTTTTACAATACGTCCAGGATATTCACACACTGAATGTAATGTTTTGCTGACAACGATCCTGACAGAGATCCTACTGATGAACAGGCGGGTACATCGACATGTTTCAGTGCAGTAGACACTTAACAGGAACACAGGCGTGAACCAAGGCAGTCCGGTGCAGCTGGCAGAGGCTAAACCGTGCAGCCTCCTCCCTTACGGTGTTGTCTGATCTCTGGGGAGCAGAACCCAATACCTCCCCTCCATCCCCTCCCCTCCACGCTTGGACGAACACAGTCACTGTACCGTGAGCCGCGGCGTATGTGATTACACTGTTTGGGTTGGCAGCCCGGGTCCAATCTGTCAGTGTGTTCAAGGACAAGCCTGTTGGATAGTGAGAATAGAAAGGCATCGTCGTATAAAGAAATATTAGAACAACCCCCCCTTCCCAGTTCAGCTCTCGTCCCACATGGTGTTGAGTCACAGGCTGTCTGTGCCTGAATAAAATCAAATATGTTCTGAGGCCGTGGACGTGCGTGTGGTCAAAATGGACATCATGAGGTTTTAAATCCTTATACCCCAGATTAAAACGGGCTAAGTCTTTTCTCGCTTGTGACAGTCGTAAGGTTTCATCAGGTTGTAAAGTGCCTATATATACAGCCAACCGCACTCTGTTAAAACATCTGGTTAGTGTGGCGTTCATAACAGAACTGTTTGGGGGGTTTGGATCCCTGTGTGGCCAGGTGAGCCCCTTATCAATCAGAATATAGAACCACGCCTGTGGAAGAAAGCTGGAGCAAGATGCTGTACTTAACAAGTTTTCCTGCCTGTCTCCCTACCTAAAAGATAAACTGACCCTTTCAAGCAACAAAGAATATCAAATCCCAATAAATATGACTTTGGGAATTCACACACTTTAACCCTAAGTAGGAGGCTGCCAAAAGACATTATGCACTTTGCGGTTCCAAGAAGCAATCCTAGAAGAAGAGAAGAAGAGTTTATCCTGTGAAAGCAAGTCAACCACAGGCTACATTCCTGACGGGTCTCTGTCTATTTTTGCGTGCTGCTCCTCCTGACTCCCCTGACACCCCGGACTCCCCCACTCCCCCAGTACACGTTTCCCCTGGTGTGCCTGGTGACATGGCTTTTCCCAGACTTCTCTGTATACACACTGTAAGTCACAGGTCCTCTTTATCTGTCAGATAAAGCATGCGTCGGTTCCCAGAGACTTAATAATAAAGTGCTTCTGCTAGTGTGCAACATATGGAAAACTGACAGGGAGTAAAAATGAACATATAGCAATGTTGATGTGGAATATATCCCCTATATCGAGGCATTCATAAAACATGTTTGGTAGTTTGGGCAATGAGATGTTTACTGTATTAATAAAATACTGTTATATGTTTTTAAAAGTCGATTTTTTAAAAATGTGTTTAAGCTATATATATATATATAATATGTTCTTGGCAAATTTTAGATGTCCTCTGTATTTAAAAAAGAAACTGTCATATTTTTCATCGTTTATCAAACTGTTGGACTATGTTGTTCCTCTCTGGAGTCTGATGGTGGAAGGTCTACCAGACCACTGGACCCACTCCAACATTAAGACCTCTGTCCCCCTGTCTCATCGCTCTCTGTAGAGTTATCTGCAGAGCAATGGTGGTTAACTGGAACCATTTAGACCGGAGTCTATGTTCTGTCACATCAGTATGTATATATAGGTGCTTTTCCACTGCAGGAAATCTGGGCATGTCCCAGGTGGCACACAAATGTTGACAGGAATGGCACCGCAATGGTCCCTTTTAGGTTTTCTGTTTCCACTGCGGTGTTGGAACTATGGCTCTAAAATATTGACTTTTCTCTTAGACCGTAGCGTCAATGACGAGCACGACAAATTCATTATATATTTCTGCAGCGGCAGCAACAACCTTAAAACATCAACTTTTCTACAGTAGATAAGGTTAGGATTACCTCAATGCCGGGGCGACAGTTGAACGTTGCTGTAAAGTTGCTAACACTTGAATAAATGCCTTCATGGAAGCTGTAATTGCTTGATAAATGAATATAATGGCACGTCTTTCGATCACGTCATGTATAACAATAAGCATTGAGTCCCATCCAGCAGTTTTTCAGGGCCACTCACAAGTACTGTACAGATAATGTATTTATTTCGCCCCCATAAAACACCCTTAAAGAGGTACAGAAGTGTGTCTGCAGTGTGAAACCACCCTTAAAGAGGTATAGGAGTGTGTCTGCAGTGGAAAACCTCCCTTAAAGAGGTACAGGAGTGGTGTCTGCGGTGTAAAACCACCCTTAAAGTGTTTCTAAAGGAGTGGTGTCTACAGTGGAAAACCACCCTTAAAACCCTTTAACATTTCTGCAATTATTGCAGGTGGTGGTCTGACATATCCGTTGAGTGTACCTGATGTTACGATCGTATCTTGAATTATTTTATATCAATGAAATTGTAAGATGTATAGCTTTCTAACGGTATATAGCATGAAGAACAACTTTTAAGTTAAACATGTCAACAACACAACTTCCCCAACCAAGATGGTGAACAGCCCACGGGCGGGCCGTCGGAGTCTGAAATATTTTTAAAGAGTTTCTACAGGAGTGGTGTCTGCAGTGGAAAACCACCAAAAGGTGACTTCCCGCACAAAAATGGCTTGAAAGTTCCTATAGTGGAATAAAAGCATTTGTAATTGCCCTTCTTTTCTTTTTCTAAACAGAAATTGTGTTATTTGTGGTGGTAGACGGTGCAACAGTCCTTGACATACAGTATCTTCCTCTAATTGAATTTCCTAGGTCCACTGTATACATAATTTAATAATATTGGCTATCAATTATCATCCACGAATGGATGGATGGATGGATATTAATTGTTAAGGATATTTGAACAAGGCCATGGGCATTAACTGAACTTGTGACCCTGTCAGTACAGGATAGAAAGGCAGTATAGTGGATCATGGCAAAGCAAAGACTCACCTTCAGAGTAATGTGAAATGTGTCCATTCTGTAGAATAAGTGGACCCCTTGAGTTCAATTACTGCATTCCATAACATAGGCTTGCCTTCAGTACACTCTTCCAGTAGTAGACCATCAAATGCATGATGAGGTGAAATGTCACACAGTACAGTGCAGAGAGAAACCATTTGCCTTCATGACAGGTCACGTTCATCTTCTCAGTGCTTCAGCCAAGATGGACCTGGGTTTGCAGTTAGAGAGGAAGGAAGCAGGCTTTTTGTGGGAACACTCAAATGTGTACATTTTTGCTTTCAGTGTGATTTCGGTACAGATATCACCGCTGAGGAAATTACAGTTAAATACAGTATAAAAATCTATTAGAATGACAAACGAGACTATACTGTATATGCTACATCTGTTACTTAAAATGGTTAAAACATTGGGAGCCTTTCATCTGGAAGTTATTCAAATCTGATAACACATTGAATCAAACGTTGACTGATATGAAAGTAATCTAAATCATTAGCTGTTCCCAAATGATCACACTGTATATTTACATACAGACTGTGTTAATAAAAAGGTCCATTAACAGTCTAATGTGAGAGGGCGAAACAGAATTGACTTTGCAGCTTTATTAAAATACATCCAAACTACCTGTCAATTAAATGTCACTTATTTCCTCTTCAATGTTCACTGTTGGATTATGTTACTTGTGCATGGCCAACAGTTTTGCCTCACTGAAAATATTGTCCCTTATCAGATGTCTGTGGTTGTATTGTTAAACGAAATACAGTATCAGCTGGATCTTAATCTACAGCAGGAGACTGTAAACCTTTTCTTCAAATGACTTATAATAATATACTGTAGGTTGAGAATTGAATTGAGCCCACACATATACTTTTTAAATATTGTTTTATATTATAGGGGCATATGCAATTCATATGAAGTATTTCACCACCTAACTAGCACTCTGCCTCATGTCTGTAAAAATAAGTTTGAGGTCACAAACACGGCAGCAACAGACTTCATCCACCAGGTAAGAACTAATATAAAAGCTCACTGGTCAGTTTAATTTGCTATTAATTTGTATCGCGCCAGACTGTCTGAAACAGTATACTGCGTAGGTACAGTGTGCACAGTCAAACCAACCAGGAACTGATGTGTGAGGACCAGTGCTGGGCAAGTTACTCAGAAATAGTAATGTTACTATTTACTTATTACCCTCTTAAAGAGTAATAATATTAGTAAGTCATTTTAGTAATTAGTAGTAATTAGTTACATTACTATATTACTTTCACTATCACTACCCTGTCTAGCCCCTTCAGAAAAATGACAACCTGTGTAGCCAGCTCATATTAGAATTGAGTCCTCTTTATTGGAACAATAATTAACCTTAGGAGTTAACAATCTCTCAGCCTCTCAAAGCTGTATTCAAATACTATCAAAATAATATTATGGCTAATGAATGATATATGCGTCTACCACCTCTGGGGATAGCGGGGTTCACAAGTCTCTGGCAAGGTTATTTTTGGGGTTGCAAGATGAAAAGTTTAAGAACCACAGAATTAGCCTACCCTAAATTTGTTAGGACCGGAAATCTCATTCTTGCAACACAGTAATGCAGCATTACTTGGATTGGTAATTGTAATATTATTACCGTTTTGGAAATAGTAATTAGTTACACTACTAGTACTGAAAAATATTACAGTAACTAGTAACAAGTTAGTACTGCCCAACACTGTTGATGACAGCTCCTAAGGTCCATAATTATCAGAGACAAGTTTTTTTCCACATCAATTATGAGCATGTTCTTTGTTTTCTACAATAAAGTTTAATACTGCAGAGTTTATCTGTATTTCTCTGTGGCACACAACACTCCCACATCTGCAGAGCGCTCAGTTCTCTTTCACGGCTAACTGATTGTAACCGCTACTTGTGGACATTCTGAAGCCACTCACTCTCTCCCGGAAAACCTGGAGGTTCTGATCTATAATTCCTCAATAGGTTTAGGCCAGGCAGTGCTGCACACAGCACTGAGCAAAGGCAACAAGTGGAAACAATTTGATTTGATTTGAGTGATCAGGTTTCTTCTCTATAGCTGACAGTATGTAGAGTCCAGCCAACAATAGTAGCCTGTGTGTCTGGTCTAGTATCTGCTGTGGCAGAGGGAAGGAGGAGGAATGCTATTGATTCCATCGGCACTGACGGCAGAGAGCTTTAAATGGTCGTGATTGGGCAGGATTACTCACTGGGTGGGATGCAGATGGTTGACCTCCTAATGCATTGCTGGTTGAATACGGTCATATCAGGGCATACACTTGGGCAAGGTCATGTGCAGGGTTGGGTGTTAACTGATTACAACAAAAAAACAGTAACTGTAATCTGTTAAATTACCAGATAAAATATGTTCAGATTACAGTTTTTTTTTTACTATTAGATTATTATTTCGAGGACTACTTTCAAATTTGAAAGAAATGAAACAAGAAAGAAGAAAGAAAAATGCATAAAACAAACGTTAACATTAACCATTCATTAATGTAATTAATTAATTAATTAATTAATTAATTACATTAACATAACATTATTCATCTTTATATTAGCATCAAACAATGTGTTTTGAATGAATTTGAAATCTGATTTTTAACGTGGTGATGGATAACGTGTAGCCTGACTACATTAAAAAAGTACTGTACATGACGTTTATATCATCGTTTGTTTTATATTCCCTGTATTTATGTTAAGAAGATATTTTCTTGTGAGTGATTTTACAGCATGGTTCCAAGTATGCCTTATCTCGTGTCTGTCCCGCAATCACAGTATTTAATGTACTCCTTATGCACTGCAGCTGTCTTATCATGGTCAGGATTAATACAACGTTAATGGAGCCAGATGATCAAGACTGGTCCTCGGCCAGCTGCCATTTTAAAACGTGATGAATGTGTTAGACGCCACGGTTACAATACACTACAGGTTGGTGAGCATACACGGCTGGTTTATGTGTGGTGGTGTTGTGGTGGGGGGGTTTGGGAAAGGACAGGGGGATTATAAAATAACAGAAAGGAAGCATTTGGGGGAAAGAAGAAAACACATTATTTATTAATGTATGAATGGAAAGAGAACGAGCAGAGGTCGATGTCAGGTTGTCTACAAGCAGGAGAGAAGATATGAGGAGATGTAGTCTATTAACTCATTAACATCCTCGTTATACCGTACATCTGACACCTACTGTGTACAGTAGTTTTCAATGTGTTGCTTTTAATTCATCATCAAAGCTGTACAATAGATAATGATTATTCTGGCTCTCACTTGAAGATGGCTGTACTTTGTCTGAAATACATTGAATCGTTTTCATTGAATCAATTTTATTAAATTTTTAATTGTACAGTAAGTTAAATTTAAGTTATTTAACTTACTGTACATTTAAAGAATGTCTCTTAGGACCTAATTCTCCTCTCCAAAAATTTATTTTCTGTCCAACAGCAGCTACGGCAGGGACTGTTTAATTAAGCCTTGGCACTTGGTACAATGGCAACAATTGCAATTGTACTCTTCACTGCATCCTTTGGTGGCTATACATATAGTTATGAATCCAACAGTTCTGGAGACCACAAGTCTCCCTGCAGGTATATTAGTATTGAGTCATCTGAACTCACAGAAACACAAAATGTAGGCTATTTCCCGAGATGTCATTGTGGCTATTTTCAACAAATACTCATGCTTATAGATTTCCACATTCACTATGGAGCTGGTGCCCAAGTCGACTTCAAAAGCTTAAACTCACAACAAAGTCATTACATACAAATTTACTACAGTAGTCTGTCAATATGAATGGATGTCTGATTGTTCAGATAGCAGGAATGTCAATGAGACAAATGCTGAGTCATTGAATACAAACACGTCCTGTGCACACAGACATAACCATGCCTTTTCAGAAGACGGCACGGCACTGCTGTAGCTCTACGTTGTATTTACATTGGGTTAGTTTGTTTGGCTTTAGCTGGCTGAACACTTAAGTGCTGTTGTTCATGCTCAGGGTGAGCAAAATGTGCTGAAAACATTTAAAAGGAAACATATTGTTTATCTCTGAAAATAAACACGGAAATACACTGACCCAAACCATTTGCTGATTTATATTTTTTAACAGTTACTTTTAGCTTGCTAACCCAAAAAAAACATTCTACCTCGGAATGATGGAATGACTCAAGCAGTTTCTTTTTCTAACAAAATCATTAGGCCTCTGTCCTTATCAGAATTTTGATCAGGGGTTACGGTTAAACGTAAAATCACTGCAACAATCAAAAGAATAATATAAAAAGTGCACTTTATTATTCCTGTCAGAATCATAATCATTATATATTCTAATATTTATTTGCTGAGCCTATGCAATGTGTTATATTGTCTAGCAAAAGCATTATGTTAATTGACCTCTTGAACCGTTTGGCCTATCGATTCACTTTGCTGTCACAAACACATTTATATTTACTGTAGTCCAAAGATACATGTTTCTGTGCTGCTCAGACTCTGCTATTCTTCTTCTTGGAAGTTCAGTATTTGTCTCTCATCTCCATAACTTGGCCTTGGCAGACGACCGTCCCACTCCGAGTCCAAAACCCAACAAGTGTCTTGCCTTTGGTCCAGCATCATTCCCACACGCTGCCTCCAAGGTCCACTTATCAAACCACATTGACTACCAGCTGCCAGAAGAGTGGGTCTGGATATCTTCAGGGATGTTGCAAGTCCTTGGTGTCCAGCCAACAGTGCACTGAACTGGGATGAGATCATCCACTGAGGTGCCATGGAGGGTCCATCCATAAGCCTTATTGTTCCGATTGAGTTATGATAGCTTGTGTTGGTGGTAGCTCCACCGTTAAATGTTTTCTAGATGTTAGTATATAGTTTTATAGATGTTAGTTAGTATAGATGTTTTTCCATAGTTTTATACATTACACTGCGTTCCAAATTATTATGCAAATTATATTTTACACGGATTTTCCTAAATAGTAGATACAAATGACAGTCAGTATAATTTTCAAGTCATCAACCGTTATGTTAGGGAATAAGTCGAATAAGTCGAATTTCATTGAACAAACCACCCAATGAAAACAGTATTTTTTTCAAAAATAAAAAACTAACTTAATTATGCACAACAGAGTTGCAAAACATTTTATAATTTGTAAAGAACTGAAAATGGTCATTTGTTGAACTTGCAGCATTAGGAGGTCATATTTACTGAAATAAAAAGCTATTTCGATCAAACACACCTTAACAGGGCAAGTTACATGTTAGGACCCCTTCTTTGATATCACCTTCACAATTCTTACATCCATTAAACTTGTGAGTTTATGGAGATGTTCTGCTTTAATTTCTTTGCAGGATGCTCCAAAGGTTGTCAATAGGGTTGAGGTCAGTGGAGGATGGGGGCCACACCATGAGTTTTTCTCCTTTTATGCCCATAGCAGCCAATAACACAGAGGTATTCGTTGCAGCATGAGATGGTGCATTGTGCATGCATGAAGATGATTTTGCTACGGAAGGCACTGTTCTTCTTTTTGTACCATGGAAGAAAGTGGTCAGAAACTCTATATACTTTGCAGAGGTCATCATTCATACCTTCAGAGACCCTAAAGGGGCCTACCAGCTCTCTCCCCATGATTTTGGCCCTAAACATGACTCCGCCACCTCCTTGCTGACGTCACAGCCTTATTGGGACATGGTGGCCATCCACCAACCATCCGCTACTCCATCCATCTGGACCATCCAGGGTTGCACTGATGTATGTAGGTACCGGTATGTATTGGGGAAATCTTTGTATGTATTTTACCGTTTGTCTGTATTTCATAAACAGCAGATTTTGCACTGTGCAATGTGTCCAAGACAAACTCCCCATGGGGCAATAAAATCTATCTATCTACATAGTTTTATAGATGTCAGTTAGTATAGATGTTAGTATATAGTTTTATAGATGTCAGTTATTATAGATGTTTGTATAGTATTATAGATGTCAGTTAGTATAGATGTTTGCATAGTATTATAGATGTCAGTTAGTATAGATGTTAGTATATAGTTTTATAGATGTCAGTTAGTATAGATGTTTGCATAGTATTATAGATGTCAGTTAGTATAGATGTTAGTATATAGTTTTA
>JAODUK010002230.1:0-12237 GCA_027564635.1 Typhlichthys eigenmanni
CAGAATGTTACTGACACTTGCTAAAAGGTGAACATTCATTTGTATGTTTTTAATTTCTAAAATATTATAGTTTCATATGAGGTTTCATAGACTTGGCAAATGCACAAATCCATTGTGGGTGCAAATATTCTGAGGCTTTTATTGTTCATATCGATATCGGAGTTATACCGTATCGACCAAACTTATTAAGTATATTGTGATATAAATTTTGGCCATATCGTCCAGCACTAATTTTGAGTATGGAAAACTAAAGCAATTAAGTAAATTACGTTAAATGATTCAAATTAAAAAGGAGCCAGTTGGGGTGGTACGGGCATCTGGTAAGGATGCCCCCTGCAGGGGAGGAGGCCTCGGGGAAGATCCAGGACTAGGTGGAGAGATTATATCAGTAAAAATGTAAACTGTATTTATGTACAAGACATCCAGCGTGTGTGTACGTCTGTCCGTCAGTCGTGATGAAGTGTATCTGGCTTTATCCGCCACAGGACATAGAGAAGGCACACCACCAGCTGCTGCAGACCCTCAGAGAGCCCTCCATCACCCGGGAGATGGCAGAGGACAGCCCCTGTCCCTCAGCAACCATCAGCAGGACGCCCTCGCTGGACCGTAGCTCTGTGGACGGTAAACGGAGGGGAGGGGTCAAAGGTTAGAGTGATTATGTGTAACGGTGGTGGGCTGGTTAGCGCAGGGCAGTTATGAGCTCACTCTCCGACACCTTAAAGGACACCCGGGCGACGTACGCCACAGCCCATTGGGTTTTAGCATGCCTTGTAGAGCGTCCTACCTACACGAGAGAGTGGACCCAGTTATCCCCCCCACCCTGTTATCTACAGGAGAGAAAACTATGCTTTTAGGGGAACTTGCAAAACATTATTTGTAATTTATTTAGTTTTAGTTTAGTTTTAGTCTCTATTCTGGCTTGATACACTGTGGAAGCTATGCTTAAAAGGAGTTGGTCCGTGCTTGTGACGCCCTGCACAAACTGGGTACATTTTGGGGGGGTACATGGGTCAAGCAGTTAGAGAAGCGCTACTGTGAACGTCTTTTACGTTAAGACATTGTGGCTTCATTGTCAGTGCGTCACTAAATTAACCAATGCCTTACTCTCCCTACCCCCACCCCCCCCACCCCCACCCCCCGCCACCCCACACACACACAGGCAAAGTGCTCCCGAGGAGCTGCGTATTAACCCAGACTCCCGCCGAAGCCAAGATACAGTCTACTGGATTCTGACGTCATCTCCGCCACCACACGCGGGCACGCGCCGTAACCCGTCGCGCCACAACCTGATCCCCGCATGCATCCCCGTCACCCGGTCAGAACCCAGGAAGGACTGCTGTGGAACCCACGCCGCTTTTAGGCCACCGCGTCCACACACCCCCAATCCTCTAATGGGGTGGAGGAACCCCCTGCGGACGACTCTGGGGTTCCGCGGGGTGGGTTCCGATAGGAAAACCATGAAGGAGCAAACGGACTGAAAGTCACCACGGTGAATGAGTGAATGAAGGAACGATTACATGGAAGCTTCGGGGGGTGGGAGGGGGAAGAGAGAGAGAGAGAGAGAGAGAGAGAAAGGGGGAGAAAAATGTTGGTTGTATCCGACTTGTAGAAGAGCGTAACTGTCATGTTGAGCATAACTGTCATGTTGGAGGGGGTTCGGTTGTTGTTGATGATTTTAAGAGCTGGTTGAAGGGAGGGAGCAGAGAAATAGTTGTTTTTGATTAACTATGTGAGGGACCTGTCACCCCAGCACTTTACCCACAATCTATCCCTCTATCTTGCATTAGTACAGTACACCCTCCACCCTGGACAGTGGGCAGGTGCAGGGACTGGACCACGCAGCTGGCTCTCTGTTGAGCCAAGATGGCCGCCGGCTGTTTACGCCAACTGGTTGCCGGGTTGCTTAAGTCCGCCTGCCCTAAGGTTGAAGGACTGTGCCTATTATTATATTCAGGCTATTTGCACTGGGTACTCTATAAGGATACCAGCATCACACTCATTTACATCAGCTACTCATTCCTTTCACTCATGGGACTTTGTTATTCCCGCACTGTTAAAAACACTAGTTCTACAAGTGACTCGCGTTGTCTAGAGAACACTGAAGTGGGAAGCCACGCTGGCATACAGCATCTTTTTAATGTATGTCTATGTCTTCACACCCATGCAACATATGCATAGATTATCTTAAGGTCTAGAGACTACTGTGCCGAGTGCTACTGAAGAGCTATGTATTTAGCCAGCGCTGCTCGACTAGAAATACGAGGAACACTGTGTTTTAAGGAACCTATTCAGAGAACCACAAAGCAAACTGTTTTTATTGTGTATACTTCTTCTTTTCTTTTTTTCTTCTCAAGTTGTGTTCATTCAGGTCGCAAGACACGAGATGTCGTTGTGCCACAGTCCAGATTGGTGGCGTTTACCCGTGAACGCGCGTGACTCGAATCAGACCAAATCTGCCAAAACCCGCCACTGACATACCGTGTCCACATCACTTTATACCTCCTCTGTGCGTCATTAAAGCCTCTAACTGTTAACCAACCTCTATTTTCCCCAATGGTAGATGCCGTAGATAGTGTTTTTATATCCGATCAGCAACCAACCCTCCTAAGCCATGAAGGGACTGTTCGTTTGCCAGGTACCGTTACCAGGTAGCGTTGCCAGGTACCGTTACCAGGTAGAGTTTGTGCTGGTGAGACCCCGCCTGCACAGAATAACTTGTATTTATTAGGAGTAAAATAAGTCTGTACATTTTTATTTTGAAGATGCAAGTATGCAGATATAACATAATAGAGCATTCCGAATCTAAGCTCCACGTTGCAGCATTATAATACGAAGGGAATTTTGTTTCGCTGTTAAAGCAGCCTACTGCGTAACCCGACAGGCTTTATGCTGAGAGAGGATTTATGTAAATGTGTTAAACCTCAAGGACTGACAATATACTAGTAATAGTGAATTTTTCTTTAAGGTTTTCTTACTTAATCAGTACTGTGTACGCCAGACTAGGAAAATATATTTGCTTGCACCACTACAGAAACTGAATGTTTCTCCCAGAAAACAACAATTACATCTTACCCAGACATGTATTCATATATTCACAATGAGAGATTGAATGATGATTTTCATTCAACTTTTCATGTTTTCTTGGCTCTTTGCTTTTTATGGCAAAACACTACGTTTATCACATAGGACAATTTTGTAAAAAGTCCCAGGCCTCACAAGCCCCTCAGATATGAACGCATTGCTTTCAAACTAATCTACACTAAGACCTTAAAACAACTACAGCTTTCCCACAGGCTCATATCATTGATTGTACTGACTCCTGCTGCTCCTGACGTGATCTTTTACTTGGCTGGAACATTAACCCTTTTCATCTGCATTATATACCCCTGTAACACGATCTGCCTTTGGGTGTGGCTGTCACTGCCGAAGGGCCTTTTTGCTTTGGCTCAATGGCAGTAATTGCACGCAGGCAGAATCACTTCCTGAACAGAACAACTCTTGTACATAGAACAAAATAACCTTTTTTTTTTTTTTTTCCTTCATTCTGTGTGAATATAAATGGTTCAGATGTATATGGTAAAATGTGTAAATGTTCTACTCAGGCGAAATATCACTTTAGGAGTGTTGAAAAAGATGCAGTTTTAATGACTTGTCCAAAATATTACAGGGCTTTGATTCATTAAGCCTCTCCACTACGATATTCGACCTCGTACTCTATTATAGTGTCTTGGACCATTGCAAAAATGCTAGCTAAAATATGTCAAAGCTTTAAATGTTTTCATGTTGGAATCCTGTTGTGCATGTAGCTAAGGCATGTTGCATAAATGCATTTAGCTGACGAATCTTAGACCTAATATGTGTTAGGCAGGTATTTAAAGGTTATACAAGTTTGCTGTCCATTAGCAAATGTATATTTCCACCTCAATGGTCACAACTTGGATGATGAAGATGAGTCAGGGCACGTTTTTTTTAAATTTAATTTAAATTAAAATTGAATTATTTCATTTAAAATAATGTTTCAATCAGACGTTAGTCTCCCCTTTGCTGGTGCATTCCTGCGAATGGTGTTCAACATCTCCCTTTTTTACATCTGTAATCCTGTTACCCTGTTCCAGTTTGTTTGTTTTATTGTCCTGTTTTCCCACTCATATACAGTGTGTCTAATTGCGTAATGAGGAAGCCCAAGTTGTGGTTCTGTCTGGGTCGAAAAGATCTCCTTTGATAGGATGTTGCACAGATCAATGTTCCCCTGCACGGTGCAATCTACTGTATGTACACCACTCTTACTTTCATCTCAAAGTTTCTTTTATTGTTTTTTTTAACATCTTGTTCATGTAATATAGAGAGATCACACCCACATTTTATATATTTTAATGTGTTGTTTTTTCCCCCTGTAAAGCCTTAGCATTTCTCTGACTTTATTTTTGTAGATATGATTTAAAAAAAAAAAAGATGAGTAAATTATTTTCTTCTCTCCTGTTTTTAAAAAATGGTGAGATTGTTAGCTGCACAGATGGGAAATGAACTCATGTCTCAAATTAATGTGTTTTGTGAAATAAAAAAAAAACCCATTAGAGATGAAAAGGACTGCTTGTATTGTGTTGGGGTTGTGGTCCTGATAATGATTTACAGTTGGATAGTGATCAATATCTGGAGATGTTGTGGTTGAGTTACAACACAGTGTCTGTGTGTGTGTGTGCGTGCGTGCGTGCGTGTGTGTGTGTGTGTGTGTGTGTGTGCGCGCCCATTGTTAACACATTTGATATACATAAACTACACACAAGGAGATTTGTGAACACTTGTGGGATGTGCTTTTGTGCCAGAGTGATTAACACAACCATGTTGGCTGACTTGCCACTAATGCTGGTTGAAGAATGGGATGCCATCCCACAGCAGTGTGTGACCAGGCTAGTGTGGTGGGAGGTCCCAGGCTGTTTATGGTTCTTCCACATGCTACTGACGCTCCTGTTTGTTAAATTAATACATTGCTATATTGCCAGTATGGCGTGTCTCTTCAGACTTCAATCACCCAATCTACCAAACAAGAGTCAACTGCAGAGAAAAGCTGTTTGTCAGAGATTTGTCACATTTGTCATGGGTGTACTCAGCTCTGCTGCTCATTCCACAAATGCTTGTTCCTTTCAAACATGGCATCATTTCAAAGGGAAATAACCAGGCTTTCCAATAGGACATATCGCCAAGAAACATTGATACAACAAAGAAATAATATACCAAACACAATTTGCACAATTGCTTTTTGTGTTATGTAGGCGGGATGGTTTTAAATCTGCACAAAGTTATTAGATTGGTGAGCATGATCTTATCTGGCAAATAAAGCCCAGTTTGGATGGACAATTAGCAGATATCGTCATTCCACATGCCGCAAATAATCAACAAGATATGCTTAGGCCTACAACAAGTAGGTGTGAACCAACGGGGCTGGGAACACAGGACGGGTGGGGGTTGGAAGGCTGAAACGGGGGTCCGAGGAAAAAAGGCGGAGCAACATAGAGAGGGTAGCCATTTATTTCAGTTTGGATTTCCGAATATCCAAAATATCCTATTTTATGAATGAGAGACAGAAAACAAATGTATAGGCCTACTAGGTTTCTTAACTTCAGATCTTAAAGGATTTTTTTATTTTGACAGGACAAAACCATTCTAAAACAGAAAGCCATTGTTTGGGGAACCCGAGAGGCGGGCAATCCTATTTTCCTCTCGATGAAAGGGGTGGGTGGCCAATTGTCCAGAACTGGCGATGAGTTATCGCTTGCGGTCGGTTCCCTAGGACATACGTTGCATTTCAGGAATAGGTGGGAAACTATAAACGTATTTTAATTTGAACCTACAACGCGGTTGTGGAATTATATCCTTTCCCCTCCTCATTTAAATGAAGTCAGCATTGCGCTCAGTGAGCCGTTCTCCAACTGTCTCCATCGGGAATGAATGTCTGTATTGAAACGCGCAGCAGGGCTTCTCTAGTGAACAGATGCACGGGGCAAGAATGGGATGTATCTCTTTGCCTTTGTATGGCATGGTCCTTGATGGTTTTCAGTTGAAAACAAGCATATTGTGCATGAAGAGGAATCAGGTTACAGTTGCCCTTTCGCAGTTTTTTGTGGGAAAGCTGTCCGTAGAAAAACTAGGTAAAGTAAATTAGGAAACTCTTTGCAGACGCCTATATTTGGACTGCTGTCGGCGGATTCTTTGTGTTGCCAGAGCTTTGGTATTACACTTTTCTTCAGTTTGGAAAGCCCCTTTCAAAAGTAAAGGTAAGTATCCCATGTAGCCTATGCTCTTTGTTGTGTGGGTGATCAGGGATCTTTTTGGAGCGATTGGGTTTCTTCATGTAAACTGTAACATCTTAACTTTGTAGCAAACACTCATTTGTTCTTACTAATAGACATCTATCTGCTATGCAGCAGATAGATAATGATAACCGATCAAGGTGTTACGCTTAATAACGCGTTAACACCGGTGCACAACAGACCCTTAAAAACGGCATGTTAGCAGTTATATTGTCTTTTTGAACCCGTTGGTTTGAAAAGGGACATTTGTGTTAAACGCGTGAGTTTGGGAATTTGTGTCGATCCTTCCACACACGTAGGCCTACAAACACACACACACATCAAAGTGGACCGGTACACCAGCCTAGTGGTGTGTAAGCGCAGCCAAGACGAGGTTAGGCCTACTTTGTATCCAAAATATAACAATCGTTAATTTTACCAGTGGTCAAAAGTACATTTTAACCACAAATTTACTAAATGAGACTGCTACATTGAAAAAGTATTGTAGTGTTTAAGTTATATTAGAGATATTCAAAGACCCTGCATAAAGGGAAGGCCTCAAAGCCTGGGTTTGTATTTGGAATGGCTACCTTGATCTGGGGAACTGGCAGATTTCCAGCTGGAGGCTTTAGAGGCCTGTAGGAATTAAGAAGGCAGACTACAACCACCTGAGATTGTTAACTCTTTAGACGCCGGTCGTAATCAAGTCCAACATGAACTCTACAACATGACTAAAGTGTAAAGAAAAAGCCAGTTAGGACCGGATTAGATCCACATTGTGAAGCACCAAACTGTAATGTATATAACTGAAAGGGGGAGAGGCTCTGCTTTCAGGACATTGTCATGTTTACATTATTATAGTAGTATGGAAAATATTGTAACAAATTACATTTTGAGGGAATGGTCCCTCAGAAACTGCTCAGAGGATATAGGGATTGGGAATAATAGGAAATGTAATAACCCACCACAACACACCCATGACCACACCCCCAAATCACTACCGGTCCGATGCTTAGAAAACAATACAGGCCACTGTAATGTGTGTGTGAGAGAGAGAGACAGACAAAGAAAGAGATCATGTTAACTGTTTACGTGGTTTTATTGTCTAGTATGAACCAGTAAATAACTCAAATTCAATGGTGTCACACCCAGTTACAGGCCGGCTTTCCCACGCCCAAGGGTTATTGCAGTCACCCCAATTAAAACATTGAGGTGTCAATCCTATGCATTTATTTGAGAAACACTTATATCTGGTGAAATATACTGTAAACCTTCTTTTGTGCAGAATGAAGCTGGAAGCATCTTCAAAGCTACCACTGGAGAAAAATAAGGCAAATTGTCCTGGCTGGGGTGTTCAATTAATTTGCATTAATCACCAAATATGGGCGTGAGTCCCAAAGTCAAAGCTAAGAAGGTCTACAGCACCACAAGTCCTTTTCAAGAATGCGGAACAGCATTTGGTGAAGCTGGGATGGTGCAGTGACCAATTTCAGAAACAAGATTAGGCCTAATTATATAAACAGCAGAGCAGACAACAGGTCTGGGACTCTGGGGGCTTCAGACTGTTTTTGGCCAGTATGTGGCTCTGTGGCATAAGGGATTTGACTTCTACACTGAGCTCAGAGGCCATGCTAAGGTTGTGAGTTTGAGTCCCACCAGAGTCAACATTAACTAAAGTTCTCAATACGCCAATTAATCCTAGTGGTTACTGGACGATACATAGTTATTCTACAGCAGGGCTATTCAACTCCGGTCCTGGAGGGCCCCACCCTGCATGTTTTAGATATCTCCCTGCTCCAACACACCTGATTCAAATGAACAGTTCGTTATTCAGGCTTCTAACGACCTTGAATCAGGTGTGTTGGAGCAGGGAGAGATCTAAAACATGCAGGGTGCGGCCCTCCAGGACAGGAGTTAAATAGCCCTGCTGTAGAGGGTGACGAGCATTCTTGTCGGCTGACGTCACAAACTGTCACTTCTCACAACTCTCATCAGTTAATTCAGCGTGGAAATCCAACTAAACGGACCGGCCATAAATCACTCCTCTCAACACATCATGTGTAAATCCTCATGGGGAACGCTGCTCTCCAGATCTACTGCCTTCACTCACATCCGCTCCCTGAGTTCAATTTTGCCAGTTTTGCCAGTTTTGTTCAATGGCAGAATAGCCAGAGGGGGGCACAGAAAGACATGGCTTGCTACTTTGAGCCCTGTGTCCCAGCACACAAGCAATGTCTTATCAGGTCCATTAGAGACCACATAAGACACATTAGTCAATTTATCTACAACTTGCAAGTTGCTTCCACTTGACGGCTATGTAGTCAAGTGGTGCGAATAGAGAAACAAATAGAAGTATGTCATAATGTCGTCAGTTGAATGCTTACTGAGTCAGAGACAAATATCTGAAAACCCTATTGAATGTCCCCATAGAGAAATCGCAATGGAAATAGGAAATCCATATTTGGGCAAGCTGACGCTGTGCAAAACGCAACATACAAGGTTTATTACTAAGGTCAAACTATAGTGTTTGTGTGTGTGTGTGTGTGTTTTAATAACACAATATCTGCTTACTGAGGTGAAAGAAATGTCATGGTGAAATAGAGATACTTGATTATGCTAATAGTTTCACATTACACCATGCTACAATACTTCATTACCTGTGTACTTCTGTGTGTGCGTGTGAGTGTTGAGCAGATGTGTATATGCACGCCTGAGTATTTCTGCCTGTATGATGGCCTCATCTCTGGAAATAGTACAGTCTACCAAAGCAAATGGAAGTTCTAATCTGTGCCTCTATGATCGTCTCTGTGTGCTTTGAGCAATTATTCCAGAGAATAGCGTGGCTTATTTTGTTTTAGTTTCCTTGTTCTATGTCAAATCTACACGTTTTACAGTTTAGGTTTACAGTTAGTTTGCGCTGTTTGCGCTGTTTAAAAAATGTATTTGGCTACCACTCATTGTGAAAGGATCGCCTGTCAATGTCTGTGGGGCCACCAATCAATTTGAAGTACCAGAAACAAGGTCTTTGACCTATTGACAGACCTTATAAATCTCTGGATCATTGCATGCAAGCTCAGGCTGTTGCTTTTCGGCTATAGCTGCAGGCTACTGTAATACATACATTTCTCAGGTTAAACCTGACATGATTGTTTACTTAAAAATGTATATGCTTGCATATTTCATGTTTCTTAAGTTGACACATGCAGCCAGTGGCGGGTCATGCATTATACACCTACTGTAGGCCTTCAGTAATCTGACATCCCAGATATCTTTGTCTGTTAGCCACATCTGGTGAGTCATGCATTGAAATTGTTTTAAAAGGGCAGGCGCTTTCAAACAGATATACTTGACAGGTGATTGGACGAACCTGTGAACCAGCACAGCCTGTCCACTCTTGCAGTAGAAAGAGTAAAAACATATTTTCCGTTGAATATAAGCCCTTGCTCTTCTAATAAATAAAAAATAACAGGACATAACGTATTTAGGTCTGCTGCTCCGAGGAAGTTAGTGGAGGAATGGTACAGTAGAAGGCTGCCAGCTCAAGGAAAAGGCACCCTGTAGGGTGGAGGTAGTCTGGGGGTCTATAGATTCACCACCCAGACACTGGCTCACACACTTACCGGTTAACAGGTGAGTGTGTGGGAGGGGGGGAGTGTGGGACTATCTAGGTGGGTGTCTGCGTTGTCGTCGCAGTGGACTGGGTTGCGTACAGTGGCCTTCCGTGCCGTCCGTTGGTGGCTGTCCACTGGGGTCGGGGCTCACTAGTCGGGGTGGGGGGAACTGTGCCTGGGAGGTAGGCAATACTCGCATGTCTCCATCTCTGCATGCAGGCGAGCAGTGTTGTCCTTCTCTTGGAGCAGAACATCCTGGTTTCGCACTTCCTTCAATGACCTCACGGCTTCCTCCAGGTCAGAGATGTAGCTGGTGTACACCCCCGCATCTTCTGGCTGTGGTCATGAGTCTTACATTCTCCTCCAGGCCAGAGACCTCATCTTCATGGAGGTAATAACACCTTCCCGCTTCCTGCTTCTTCTGCAGAATGGCCTTCTCCTCTTATCTGAGATGCTTTCCTGTGACCGATTAAAAGCTCTGTCAGTTAGCACATGCAGGTCTGCAACTGGCTGACCTTCTGAACAAGAAGTCCTTCTTTGGAACAGTTTTAAGCTTCCTTCTTATTCTGAGAATGAACCTTCTTCTCAGGATGCCACAAACCTTTGACATTATTTATAGGTGTGTCAATAAATCAATTCACCTATATCAGTTTTGACCATGACATATATTATTCTTTATTTAATTTATTATTAATACATAAACTGTCATCTATGTATTTAGCCTTGTTGAACAGGTTGCCTAAATGTAGGAACCTTGTGTGTGTATTTGTGTGCTCTATAAAAAATTCACCTTTACTTTCCTGCGATTAAAAATTTATTTTTTAAAGTCATGCTGTTTTTGTTACTCTTAATTACGATATGACTTCTTGATCCTGAAAAGGCTAACTTCTGCACTTATTCCAACTAGGTAATATGATTTTACTGTACATTTTCCATTATATTTAAACAAAGTATGTAAAACATTTATATTTGTAATAAAGTACAATACACAGTAGGAATAAATAGAAGGAGTCACATATGTGTGGGTGTGTATTTTCTGTGTCTTTTTGTGCTATAGTAAACTATATGTGTTAGTATACATTTATTATCAGTGTGTTAAAGAACGCTTGACCAATTATTGATTTGTTATCTTAAATGTCTTTTCTTAGAAGGAACACAACACACTTTAAGCCACTATCACATCCCGTGTATTCCAGATAACATACTCTTCATGTGAGTTGATCTGTGTCACTGGTTTCAATTAACAGTTTGTTAATTCATTAACAATGTAATTGCCAATTAACTGGTGTTAACACTGTTTTACGGGTGAACAAATACAAGCACAGATAATACGCAATTACATATGCGTGCAGAGTAGATCCCAGACACGCCACTGCTAACACACCTGTGTACGGTTAATTCACACTCATGCACACACATCCCTCCAAGCCACAAGGTTAAACGGGGACAATAAATAAGAGGCCATTGGAACACTCACAATAGAGACAAGAGACATGTCTTGTGAGAGACACTCACAAGACGTAGATAGGAGATAGAGAGAGATAGAGATGTTATTCTGCATGAAGGCAAAACAGAAAATCGTCTCTGAGCCACATTAATTGAACGCGAGATAGAAAAATATTGATCAGACCCAGCGTCCTGCCGTCCCCAACACACACACACACACACACACACACACGCACACACACACACTTACACTATGTCAACCCTGGATTGTCATATTGGACAATTCTTTCAGTCTTCAATTATTAACTGTAATGGCATTGGGGCGGAGAAGGCGTGTGTAAATGTGTGTGTGTCATTTTATTGCAATGGGTTATTGAGTTGTCATTGTGGAAGGTTAAAGAACCCTGTGAAGGCTTGCAGTCGATAACCCTGTATTTTGTAGGGAAATGGATTTATTTGCTGTGTTTTCAATCAGGCAGTATGAAACTAAACAAACGTTTGGCTGGGTAAACATGTCTGTTCATGCTATTGCGAATATACACGTGCATGCGTATGTGTTTGCACGTGTATATGTATGCATTTATTTGTGTGTGTGTGTGTGTGCACATGTGTGTGCGTGCGTGTGTGTGCGGGTGGGAGCCCGCGGTGGCTGATAATGGGGTAATGGAGAGTAATGGCCCACCGTGGTGAGAACTGCCCTCTCCGTCTCAGAATGATGACAGATGAAGCCTGGCGTCCCCTGATGATGATGACGACGACGATGATGATGATGACACTAATGCATTCACAGTCTGCTTCTCCCACGCTGATCCCTGCCATGACAGAACAAGGTAGAGATGCACACAGAGAGAGAAAGAGAGAGAGGGGGGGGGGGGGGGGGGGGGGGGGGTTTG
>JAODUK010002231.1:0-12236 GCA_027564635.1 Typhlichthys eigenmanni
ACAACCCCCCCCCCCCCCCCCCCCCCCCACACACACACACACTCTCGCTCTTCCCCTCTCTCTTTCTCTCTCTCTCTCTGTCTCTCGGAAATTCCAACCTTCTCTCTAGTCGGTGTTAGTGCTGAGCCACCCCTAATAGCTGCCTATTTGTTTAAGTAAGTATTATTGCTGCTGGGTGACTGAATGACTGACTGCCCTGGGACTTTCCGTCAGACAAGCAGCAGAGACCCTTAGCTTCTCAAAAGAGAGACAGGCATGCGTGTCTCAAAAGACAGACAGGCACTGTCTGTGTTAAAAGACAGACAGGCATTTGTCTCAAAAGACAGACTGGCATGAGTGTCTCAAAAGACAGACAGGCATACAGTACATTGTAGAAAATGGCAAGAGTCCTTGTACAATCAAGAATGTTCCATTTATTAGGGATACAAGCCACTCTACCTAGGCAGTGTGGGCCGTGTATGAGGATCTGATCTCTCACCTCTGTTCCTCTCAGGTCTCTGGGTGTGTATGTGTCATCTGTCATCTGCACCGTCAGGCCAAAGTCCACCAACACCGCCTTGTCAGACATCAGCACTATGTTGCTGGCTATGGGAGTAATGTACAGGGAGGGGAGGGAGGGGGGGGTCATTTTATGGTATGTGCCAGAAGTGTCATCTGTTTCACAAACGTATAGTGAAATATATTGGAATAATAGCAAATATGGAGAGTTGTAATGCATTTCAATGGAGGAAAAAAATGTCTTAAGTGGGCGTGTCACTAGAGCATTTTGCTGTGGAGGCTGATGTAGGCTGCAACCAGACATCTACCCTGCATGGCCTGGGACAAAGTACATTTATCCCAAAACTGTCCGCTGCAGTAATACCGTTGTGGCCTCAGACTGATTAACGTAATATTAAAACACCAATTCATATTCCTACAGAGAAATAATGGGCAATGTTACGGTGAAATCCGTGGACCTCCCCGTTGACTTACATGGAACGCTGGTCTGCATAAAGGGTGAAAAGTCCCTCCCCTCCCCCTTCCAAAAACCTGCGGAAGTGCCGTGCGTTGAACACTGTTATTCCCGTTTCTCTGGTATAGTTAGTAGATCATTGACTTGATGCTTGTCAGCCCGTGCGTGTCAGTGCGTGTTGGATTAAGTGCTCTCAAACGAGCATAAACCGGCCTGCACACCGGACTTGCGCTGTGCTTGGACTGGTTAACTTTGAACAGAATTAGAAACAGCTTTAGGAACTGAATTCCTAAAGCAACGCTGAGAAAAGTCTAACAAGCATGTATTGTATTGCAATTTCAACATTACGGTTCACAGGTAATTTAATTTTCTTCACTATCTCACCCAGCTAAAATGACGCATATTGACTGGAGGCATGCAGCGTGTCAGCGGGCCAAAGCTCAAAGCTGCCCATTGACTACTAGACTAGCAATTCACTCGCCTCTCAGCACCCCAGCGGGCTGGAACTTCCAGACACCAGAGCAAGCCGTTAGGTCATGACCGGCTGACAGACAGTTCTGGAGAATGCTTTGATCCCCTGAGGCTGAGGCTGTGATTGACATCAGCTCTTGCCTGTTAGCTTCCCTTTTTCCCCCCAGCTCCATCTGTCAGTAATTATCTGTGTGACCTGGTTACCTGCAAACACCTCACCTTTCTGTTTACAGGGCCAACTAACAACATAGTATACTGGAACGCATATTATGCAAGACTGCCTTCTTGGTCATGTGGCTTTGCTTGATTCACTGCTTCCTGCCCACACTTCTAAAACGCCCTCATAAACTAGTCTGTGTGCCCTGTTGTGGCTGGCGTTTGACGTCATCACATATGTTCCAGAACAAAGACTTTTCACTTAGTAGGCTACATGTGTCAATAGCTGAATAAGTAATATGTTCCAGAAAAAAGACTTTTCAATTAGTAGGCTACATTTGTCAATAGCTGAATAAGTCATTCAATCCAGCAATCGTACGCAGGCAACTTATTCTGTTAGAATAATTGCAGCATCATGTCATCAGCGCTAACACTAGGGATGGCATCGATACGATATGGAGATCGGAAATCGGTCCGATACTGACTTAAATAGCTGGATCGGTATTGGACAGTTGTAACCGATCCATGGGGATAATCCAATTAAATTAATTTACACACGTAGGTCTACTGTCAAGCATCAGCCATGTCTAACCTACCCAGGCCACACTATCAGCAGCAGGTTTCAAAAAATGCATCTTAGTCCTAAAATAGAGAATGGCTGTCATTTACTTCACAATTTAACTTAAAGCTTAATTTAACACTTGCATCCGATCCTTTCTCGGTATCGGCCAATACCCAGTGCCGGTATCTGTATTGAAGAAACTGGATCGTGCCATCCCTAGCTAACACCTTACAAAAATATCATTAAATCGTCATAATAGGGTGGAGCTGTGGCGCATGCAACAACTCCCTGCCCATATGGGCCTTAGTGCCTTGGGAGACCCGGGTTTGAATAATTTCCCAATCCTTCACGATATCGCACTCCCACTTATTTCCTGTCTCTCTCAACTGTCCTTTCAAAAAAGAAAATAGTCAAAATAGTTGCTAATAGCCTAAACAATAATAGTGCTTATTAGTCCTAAGAGCAGGACGGACATCCCCCCTCCACACCATAGGTCTTGGTTGCGTCTGTGCTTACGTTTAATGTCATGGTGGATCACGTTGTGAGAATGCAGGTACTCCAGGCCCCGCAGCACATGCTTGGTCACCCAGATGATCTCAAACTCCCTCATGGGCCCACAGCTGTCCAGCTTCTCCAGGACGGAGCCCCCTTCACCCGCCTCCATGAACAGGTGGACGCTCTGCTCCCAGAGCAGCGCGCCGTAGAGTTCGGCAATGTTTTCGTGGCGGAACTTGGCCTGGATCTCAACGTCGGCCGCTTTAAAGTTCTCTATGGGGATCTGCAATAATAATGACATAATGAGAATGTACGTTTTAGTCACCGCATGGCTTGAAGAACTCAAAAACATATTAAAGTATATACTCTGACAAAGACAATAGCCCAAACGCGTTGGTGTCCCAGCCCATACATTAAAGGCTTTTTTTCTTTTACTAATCCGCTTGAGTGCCTTGTTTTTTGAAGCCGCATTACCACTTGGTCACTCATCATACTGGTTTTCTGCGCCTTCAATCTTTTTTGAATATTTGTCCTCTGAACAAGAGCACCGGTGGATACAATTATAAGTGAACCTGAAGCACTCCTGCTATTACTGTTTCTCAAAGTATATACTCTATCTATCTATCTATCTATCTATCTAGGATTTTAAAGATGCACAAAAGATGCTAAATAAACAACTGCCTCAGTTTAAGTGTTTTATCGGTGTAATATTAGCATGCCATGTAAGCATAGCACATTAAAACCAGTAACCACCATTCACTGTCTGCACCTGACTCTGACCTGACTGGCTGCTGACATTGCTGCTGATGTCTTGAGATTATGTTAAAACAAGGCAGACAGTTTAGTACATTGTCCCTGCTCTGCATCACTTATGCGTTTATAAATATTATATCGGAATACATTCAGATACATCTAGAGAGTCTATTTTTTGGACTTTCTGTCAGGTTTCCATGCTGTGATCTTGGCCAATATGCACCATTTCTGATTGCTTAAAATAGTAAAACAGAAAACAGAAACGGGTCGCTGATGAAACACAGTTCCTATTTTGCAACATGCCATTAAAGGACAATGACAAACAACATGTATTGACATAAGGTTTAATATTAAACAAAGATGTGAATAACTGTACTTGGCTGATACAAATCTTGGCAACGAAGCAGAGGGATTATGAGAATGCTATTCAGGCTGGATTCCAATCATTGCTGGGAAGAACTCACCAGTTTGCATGCCATTCTCTTTCTTGTTTTTGTGTCTTGGGCCAGATGGACTTTCCCAAATGAGCCCTTTGGAACAAGGCCAGTCCTGTAATTCTTATACGTCAATTTCCAGGGAAAGAGGACCACATCAATATCAATCTGGTAGCGTCCATTTTTCACAGCCATGTCCTTCTGCAAACCGATTACCCCCCAAAAAATATTTTGGTGTTTTGAGTTTGAGAGTGTATGAATAGCATATTAAAAACACATCATCATGATCATCATTATTATTATTATTATTATTATTATTATTATTATTAATAATAATAATAATAATAATAATAATAATAAACTTTATTTATATAGCACATTTCATACAGAGGTTGCAGCTCATATTGCTTCACAATTGAATAAATAAAGAAACCAAAAGGATGAAATGGTCAAATTAAAAGTCAACAATATATAAATATTACATAAACAAAACAAAAAAAAGAGAATGAGACAGAATATTGTAAACAAAATAGTAGCTACCATACCGGTACATTATTTTGAAGCATACAAAAATGTAGACAAACTGTTCCTTAGAGGCAGATCTCCTTTATGCCCCTAATGGCATTGTCTCGTAGCGAACACAAACAAACGCGAGACATTAGTATTATTTCTCACGGAGAACTAACAAAACGAACTCAGACAAATAGGATCGACAGAAAAGGTCTCACCTTATTAAGCAGGACCCCCATCTCCTTGGGCAGATGCTGCAGGGAGGCCTGTTGCATGTTGGATATCAGGTTGACAAATGACAGAAGGTCTTGCGTCGTTCCGTATCGCATGCCGCCAGCCCCAACACAAGGGCTTGCAGGATCCACCGCCTCCTCGTTCTCGTCCATCTCTTCCTGAGAAGCTAGGCTTTCTTCTTCAAACGACAATCTGCCCCCTTCCTCTGACTCTTGTTCAACGTGATAGAAAGTGTCGATAATGTCCTCTATGTTCATGTGAGCCAAAAGGAGTTCCATTCCGCTGTCATAGCTGTACTCCATCTTGATTCTTAACGTGTCCTCTTCACGCTGCATTGGGAATATTACATACAGTTTTGGTCATTTTTGTTCTGTGAGACTTCCACGACTATGCAACTTCAGATTGATCAGATCTACGGGACAGCGCGTTAGCACAGCACGTTAGAGGCGGGGGGTGGGTGCATGTGATGTTTTCCAGCTGATCATGGGATTTTTACACAGTCTGGGAAGTCCCAGCAAAGCAGCTCTCTGCATGCGGATAATACATGAAAATAAAAATAATGATCGCCTATATTCTTATTATATTCTTATTATTTATAAATCAAATGCACAACATCCGATATTTACTTAAAAACAGGTTCAAATCGACAATTGTATGGCCGCTTAAATACCTACTGACATTAGCATTGCAAACAAAACAAAACAATCAGACCGATGGAAAAGAATAATCGACTAGTAAAATACAGGCATTGCTTACCTTTACTGTGTTAAAGAAAGATAAGAGCAGGCACGTTTTTCTCCATCGAAACTCCGCAGTGTTAGGTTTTAGCAGCATGAGTTATACAAGCTACTGTTCCGTAGAGGAAGTATCAATAACTTTTGTACTCGACTCTTGCGTGGGTGTAGTAGGCTAGTGTGGTGTAAGTGGCACGCTTTCAAGAAGCGAGATTCGTTTTTATTTTCATATTATTCCATGGAGGTTATCCGATACCTTGTATGGACGGGGAACTCTGTATTGAACAATATCCCATATATTCTATAATATAGGCTATAAGTAAAGAATAAATTTCACCGTGTGTTAAATTAATTTGAAAACGTAATTACTTACATTATAAATAGACGAAAAAGCAGAGAAAGAAATGGTCTGGCCCCATATAAGGGAATAAAGTAGGCTATCTCTGGCAATCCTTATTACTACGTTATTATATATCCTATGTTTTGTTTATTATAATGTATCATGTTATTTTGTACAAGTTAAAATATTTTTATCATAAACTGCAGTTTTGTCATTTTGGTCAATTTTAGGCAGAAATTGTCGCACATTGTCGCACGCCTCCTTGTTACAACTGAAACGCAACATATGCCTAAAATATGCTGTGTGAGTGATGGGATCGAACGGGTGTAAGGTTATTAGAGACACATCACTTTCTATGTCGAAACGAAACAGCCCAAATAGAAAGTATTATTTAGCCTGCAGGCGCAGACCATAGGCAAGCTGCCTAACAATATAGTAAATGACGTTACCTAGCTACAAACAGCAGATATTTCACCATGTCAGATCATTATTTTATAGCAGCAGGTGGTAACTTGACAAGTTCATGAAGTAGACGGTACTTCTGTTGCCTCAGCCTTGTAAACGGCATAATTGTTTGTAAACAGTAAATGGTTATGGCAGCACTCAGTACCCGTAGAATGTAATCTGCGCATGCGTCGTCGAGGCTCTTTCAAAGTAGCAATGGCGTCCTCCTTCGGGGTGTACAGGTTACACATGAGAGGAAGGGGCACCCTGTCCAAGTGTTTTCAATCTATGGATATATGTTTTAAAAGAACATTTGGAACAACCGCCGTTGCTGTGCCAGCTGAAGCTTTACAAAACGAGAAAACAGGCAGGTTATTCAGAATAATTTGCATATGATTTCAGATGCTAACGATCCGGTTGAAACCAATGGGAGCAGTTTAGCTTAGAGATAATGTCATAATCGTATTCATTTAAGATGTGTTCATGGTGTTTTGGTTAACGGAGCTTTGAGTTAAAGTCAAATTAGACACTAAATAAAAAAACACGTACTGTATGCTACGCGGAGAAGACCGTAGAGTTGAAGAATGATGCCAAATAGTACGAATTGTCTTGTTTGTGAAGTTTAATAAAAGTTTCCCTAAATGCTATTCTTTTGGCAGAAGACAGTGTCGGGTTCAAGCCGTTTTATGCTGTCCAGGCAGAGAGGCAAGAACAAGCAGAGAGATCGGTGCTTATCAGTTGCCATTCCAAAACCAACGATAAAAAGTTCCTGAAGTATTTATCAAGATATGGAACTATCAAGAAATATTTCTTTTACGAAAGCTATGTAAGTTGCTAATGCTGCTGACTATATAATTATCCTACACCTGTATCACCATCAAAGCATCTATGTCACTGTGTGCCATTTGTGGATTACCTGCCTGGTAATTACGTACAATTATTTGCAATAATTAGAATCGTTGTATAAAAACATCTATGTGTATCTTTGTAGGGCACATATGCAGTGGTGGAGTTTGCCAACCAGGAAAGCATCGTCTCGCTGTATCAACAGACAGCCATCCCCAGCATCAACCATGAATCTTTGGTTCCTTTCAAATCACGACTGCTTTCACTCAGGAGTATAGGGTCTGCTGAAACCACAAGCAACCAGTCAGGACCACTATGCAAACCACAGGCTACTATTCCTATAAATCAGCTCATACAGAGATTGTCCAGAGAGGAGAGTGTAAGTTTGATCCTTAATCATTATTCATTATTCAGTAATGGTACAAATAATATGTCTCGTGGATGTACAAGACTCCAGCAATAGTTATTTTTCAGAGGTATGCATGCAATGCAGTACACCTTTATAATGTTAGAATGCAAAATGCAACAGTCCACAAACTCTGGATGTTTGTAGAGGAAGGGGTAAAGGAGATGTGATGCTTAGGAACTCATTATGGGAAGGATTAAGGTAAAGAGGAGCTAAATATATTAGAAGGCTTAACGAAGAGAGCATTGTAATGCATTTCTATTGGAGCAAAAATGTTACAGTTGGATCTTTTAAGTGAGCGTGTCACCAACAGCATTTTGCTAATGAGGCTGAGTGTACATACTGTAGCACCCAGACAGCTAAATATACCATGCATGGCCTGAAATAAAGTAAATTTACCCTGATACATTTACAAAAAACATTTGTATCTTTCCAGACTATAATCCTAGTAAGATATTGATCTGAGAGCAATAGATAGTCGGGTGGAACCAGGCTACCCATTAACACCCCGAGAGAGAAATAATTGGCCATGTTTGGTGAAATCAGCGGACCTTCCCATTGACTTGTATACTTGCTGGGCCGTCCGGACAAAGGGCGAATAGCGAATAGCCCCTTCCCCCCCAAAAGGCAATGCGGAAATGCAGTGCATTGCCATGTATTTCTAAGGCTAGGATAGTGTTTTTTGGTGCAATCTGCACCAAAATGTATTTGTTTACAATCACTGATGCCACGTGAATCCATACATTCTGTCTAGTGCTATATGGCTTTATCTGAATTAATGCATACTAGAGCTTCAGGCTAATGTATGTAATGCATTGTTAACATCCCCTCCTTATTTCTTCTTCGTAGATAGACCAACAGATTACTTGTCTGACTGAGGCCTACCAACTAACAGAGGAGAACACGCGTCTGCGATTCCTGGTTTGCTCTCTGCTCAAGGACATTGCTGCTGCCTATTTCCCAGAATGCACCATCAGGCCGTTTGGCTCATCCGTGAATGGTTTTGGAAAGCTGGGCTGTGATCTGGACATGTTCCTGGACCTGGACAGTATTAGTGGACGGAACATTAAGACGGTAACTTTAGCTGATAAAGGTGGCATTGCAAAAGGCCTTTTTCTCTTAAAATAGATTAGACATCTACCGAGATCAAGATTATTTTACTTTTAATTTAAGAGTTTATTTTCCTCTACATTTGTGTACATTTCATGGGAATACAAATCTCCATTTAGCTTTTTGTTGCTAAAGGTTATAGTAGACGAGCATTTCCTAATGTGGTGAATTTGTTTACCTAAATGTAGTATGGGAAACCTTTGACTTATAGCTCACTGATAGTGTAACCATACCGATAAGAATCAACCCGTGTGTGACTGACAGAAGATGCAAGGGACTTCCTTTAACCATAGACGGCACTTCCTTTTGAAGTGGAACTAGAAACAGTAAAAACAAGAAGCAATTCAGAGAGGGCTCAAAAAGATGAAATCCTTGCTAAAATTGTATTGGCATGCAATTTCTGATATTATAACTTTTGTCTTCCTCTATTAATCCTGATAAATAGGATAGTCTGTCCCTGAGACAGCAGTGTTATCCAGAGACGCTTTCACTGTATAATTACAAAATGGCGCATCCACTTAAAGCGTGTAATCCCCCCTCCACCCACATACACACACAGTCACCTCTGGATTAGTTCTATCATAAAGAAAATATTTCTGAAATCATTACCCTTTTATTGTTCATTTTGAGCGAGTCTCTTTTGTAATGACTGTAGGTTGGGTTGGACAGTCCAATGTATATTGTCCAAGCTCACAGAAATAATATAATCTACATCAGGGGTCAGAAACCATGGGTGTGCGTTAGCGCAACAAGTGTTGCCAATACGTGTGCATGAGAGGTGTTTGTATTTGCCCTTTTTTGGAAATGTTGAAGCACACTCTATAATCTGCATGCCAAATAACATCTTTCACAGACATTGGGCAGTTGCGCGACATGTATAATTGGTGTAATGTTGGTAAGGTTAATGATTTCAACTTGGATGTGGAGGTTTTCATAATGATGGCAGCCTTGCATACTCTTATAATACTCTCTCATAATTACAATGTCCTGATTATGGGAGAAAGTTTGTTTTTATGTTGCTGTGCATGTTGATGGATGGGTCAAATTACAGATCTCTTGGATATTACATTTTAATTTACGGTAATGTCATGATGTTGATATGGCACACTGATTAACAAGGATTACCAAGACACTGTTGAAATACGACTATGGTGTAGTGATCCATATTTGGTTCTCCTCAGCTAACCTCATGTTATTATGTGCTCAGCTCAAAACAGGTCTGTCCCTGGAGTTCCAGATGAAGCGCGCTAACTCTGAGCGGAACGTCACCCAGAGCATCCTCTCGGTCATCGGGGAGTGCGTGGACCAGTTTGGTCCTGGATGCGTGGGGTTGCAGAAGATCCTGAACGCCCGCTGTCCGCTGGTCCGCTTTGCACATCAGCCCTCTGGGTTTCAGTGTGACCTCACAGCCAACAATAGGTATGCAATTAATATTTATACAGATTTCTAGAACATATATGTATAATAGTTATTCTTAGGGCAAAACCTAGTGTATTTTTACTGTATAATACAGTATATGTGCATATCATACTTTAATGTGATCTTGGAATTTATCCAGTTATTAATTTCTTAATAGGGGGATAGTTACTTAAAATGACTTGTAGTTTCATGGAAATAATAAGGTTATACATTGAAATGTCATATAGTTTGTCATGCTTAACCAGCACCTCTACTTTTGTGCAAAAATTTATTTTTGGCCGCATTGGCGTTGCAAAATGCCAAACAGAAACCAGAGTTGTCAATGTTTGATAAGTTGCAAGTTTGCCAGGGAGAAACTTGTAACAGACCATAGTGAGGGGGTCCTGTTTGTGTTTCACTTCTCTGTTTCCGGCCCCAGAGAGCTTGTGGTCTCAACTGATGGCAACACGCACACCTGCTAACTTACAGAAAACTACTCTGCACTTTCTGAGGAAATTAAATCTAACCACCCACAGTTTGGGCAGTCACCGTTTGGGGGATTTTTTTTTTTTGTAAGACCTTGTTGTTTTGGGATCCCTCTGAGCTGAGCTGTCAAATAACAACGTAGATATTGTACTACATCTATTTGATGTCTGTGACAAACTGAAGGCTGATCTCTAGTGGTGATAATGTTAACCAACACATTTCTGTTTATTTTGTCCTGATTGTCACAGTTTCATTGACCTTTCAACTGTAGCATTACAGTTAGTTTTCTTATTAAATGCATTGCATTTTTTATTTTTTTTTATTTTTTTTGCCTGTGGGTGTTTTTGATATGTTTGATAGTCTAAACTGGAAACATTTCGAAAATTTTTATTTGGAGTAATTTCACAGGACTCTAGTATTTGTTTTACTATAATCATCAGTTCTCATTATTCATTCCAAATAAGAATTTCCCTCCTTGAGTTTGTCACACACACATCAACAATGGTGTAGCAGTTATACATGAGCATGGCTGGTAAGTCAAAACAAGCTCGGAGGAGATAGAGTGGACATTATTTCTTATGTGTGGCAAAATTCTGGCATGTCGATATGAATGGTACTATATTTATCATGACCAGGGAGTTGTCTGAAAAGATACTTGAGAGTTTGCGTTTTTCTACCTAGTAAAAGTAACCAAGTCATCTTTATTAACTTGATGTAACTGATCTTGTCCAGTTAATAACCTCCAACAATAAAACTCAAGAACCAAGTCCAGTACAGCCTTAACAAAATAAGCACATTTAAATATCTCTTCTACAAGTCACACCGCCCATTGAGATAGATGGCCACAGCTTTTCTCTGCCAGACCATGTAGAGTAAACTTAAGTACAAAACAATCAGCACTCTGTCCTGTCACCTACTGTCCACAGGGTGGCGATGAAGAGCACCGAGCTGCTGTATCTGTACGGGGTGCTAGACCACCGGGTGCGATGCCTGGTGTTTGCCGTGCGCTGCTGGGCCAGAGCTCACAGCATCACCAGTAGCATTCCTGGGGCCTGGATCAGCAACTTCTCCCTCACAGTCATGGTGCTATTCTTCCTGCAGAAGAGGAGTGTCCCCATACTCCCCACCCTGGACCACCTCCGAGACATAGCAGGTATCTAGCTAGTTCTGTTTTGAGGGCTGTTCTGTAGAAGTGGGGGTCTCCAATTTACTTGGACTTGTTTCAGTCACAATTTCAATAGTCACCGCCTCTTCCGTCCATTGTTAAAGGGCGGCTCCACAAGACTACAATTTCAGTAGCCTGGCTATGCTCGACTATTGCTCTCAGCTCATATTTTATTTGCTGAGATTACAGTCTGGAAACCCTCATTGGCGTTTGCACAGCCACCCTGCTGGTGGCCCAATCAGCGTGTGTTAGTGAGATGACGTTGACGTTAAGTGTAATTACAGTATTTACAGTAACAAACATATAGAGTGTTGTAATGCATTTCAATAGAGCAAAAATGTAATGCTTTTGGTCTCTTTAAGTAGTCATGACATTTCCCTCTGGAGGCTGACGTAAGCAGCGCCCAGACAGCTAAATCTACCATGCACGGTCTGAAACAGTCATTTTTCCTCAAAACAGTTAGCTGCAGAAATACTGTTGTGGCTTTAGATTGATCATAGGTATTTGGGAGTGAATGTTATATACTCAATATACACATTAATGTCCTCAGAGAGAAATAATGTGCATTAATATGGTGATATTGATGGACCTCCCAATTGACTTGCTTGGAACGCTGGGTCTTTCTGGTCTGCATAATAAAGGTGTTCTGTTTTTAAATGTTTTTTTTATATATATACAGTATCTCACAAAAGTGAGTACACCCCTCACATATTTGCAAATATGTGAGCATATCTTTTCAT
>JAODUK010002232.1:0-12236 GCA_027564635.1 Typhlichthys eigenmanni
CTTAGGCCCAAAAATAAACACACCTTCCTCCAACACCTCCCCAAAACTGCAGAACCATTTTCGCAATAGATCCCATGTTTCAGAGAGCCTGGGACATCTTAACCACAGGTGTTCTAATGTTTCCTCAGCACTACAAAAATGACAACTACTAGCTACCATAGAATTGATACGTGCTACAGAGCGAGAGAGAGAGAGAGTGGTTAAAGGACATAGTATTGCTATAGGGGGTTGACTTTGTTGTGAGAATCAGCCTGAGAGCTTGGAAATCACTGTGTTTAGGTGTGTGGCCAATCAGCGTCGCACTGTCAGCTATGGACGGGCGTGATATAGGTGTGTGACGAAGGAGATTTGAAAACATCTCAAGTCGAAAACAAAATGGCGGATCCTACAGAGGTTAACGTAGTAGCCTAGATGATACAATATAGCATAAATTTTATTATAATTTATTGGAAGAGCAAAGGCTTTTCTCAATGTAAAATATGTTTTCACTCCTCTCTCGCTCTGACTTTTCTACTGCAAGAGTGGGTAACAACAGACTGCTGGTTCACAGGTTTGTCCAATCACCTGCCAAGTAGTTTTTTAAAACACCTGCCCTAAAAACAGCTTCAATGAACGGCTCCCTAGATGAATGTGTATCCCAGACACAGATATCTGGCGTGTCAGGTTAGGGGGTTGCAGGAAACAGAAATAACATAAATAAAATAAAAAGGAAGAAGGAAGAGGAGGAGAAAGATCATGTTTCTAGAGGGGAGCTTTATCGTCAGACACAGTGAAGATATTTAGAGGACCTGAAACTTATTACCAGATGGAGAAAATCCCCTCCAGTAATTATCCTTTAAAATGCTCCATTAAATTTAATTATCTATTAATACATTTATGTGTGTAAGGGTTGGAAATGTCACACAGGCATGCAGGCCTGGAGATATGCTGACTTAAACACAAGACAATGACATACAGTATATACTGTACACAATCAAACACAAGGACACACACACACACACACTTCTCATACATCTTATTTTACAGCAATAATGCTATGGTACCACTGCAGTAATAATTTCGTTCCTGTACTAACTAATATCACATTAATATTGTAGGAATAATAGGCTATGACATACAGTGGCAGTCCTTTGCCCAGATATGTTTTTATGCTCATAGTTTTAGAATTTTGACTGTACTGTGGCGCAGTAGTCATATGCAGTATTATAATATTAGCAGTAGTGAGAAGTAATAATAGTGCTAGAATGTATAGCAATAAATAATATTTGCCCCCGCAGCGATATGTATATTTTGGTTGGTAGTTCAGCTGGTTAAAAATCATCCCTACATATACACTGTACTGTAGGTCTTCTGATTGGCTGAATGTGGTCTAACCGTCTGCTAGTGCCTGTGTTCAAAAAATCACCATCAAACTTTGGTTGTTCTAATTAGTTGATCGTGGTCCAATCACCTCCTAATGTTTTGCAATAGCTGACTACACCTTTAATGTGCATCCAGGGCCAATGACATATAAAGCAATTAAAAACATAAATATGCCTGGGCAATTAAAAACATAAATATGCCTGGGCTGTGGTCTGAAGGCTCATGGTTCCATGTTACTTGCTAATTATTTTAATACCAATAACAATAGCTGGAGAGGCTGGACGCACCCCAGGGCACAGGCACCCAGCGGTAGACGGGAAATCATTGCGCGACTGCAGCCTGTTTGGACAACAGGTCCAGCTAGCTGGAGTTAACATCCAGCATCCTTGTCTGAATGTGCACAAACAAATGGATTCTTTGTGTTGCGCTAATGGAACCCGCCTTTACTGTCATGCGAGCGCACGGCCAGTCAGAGGCTAATGAGGCGTAGGTGAGCCCCATTGATCAGCTGCTGCTGTCCGTCTGTGTTTAATACACACCATTCTGGCCACGGCAGCAGCGACAGAGGGAGGGGGAGAGAAGGGGAGATGAAGGGGAGATGGAAGGGGAAGAAAGCCGCAGAGAGGAGGAGGAGTAGTGAGACAAGGAGGGATGGGGGAGGTGAAATGGAGGCAGGGTTATAAAAAGAAAGATGGGGCGGAGAGGGGAGTGACAAATGCGGTGCGGCGGGTGCATGGAGGAGCAGAGTGTGTGATATGGAGGAGGAGGAGGGGGCGGGGGGTCAGAGGAGCACAGAAAGGAGGGGAGGACAAGTTTAGCGTCACACCTCAGCAATAATGAGTGAGAGAGCGAGACGGTGAAGGAAAGTCAAAAAAGAGGTGAGATATCGCCCCCTGGTGGGCAGGCTTATACCAGCCAGGTTAACAGAAGCATGCTGGACAGGCTGGGCAAAGGTTCCTGCAGAAGGCAGCTGCTGGTAAACCCAATCGACCGGACATGATGTTGATGTTAACAGCCGGAAGCACTATTCATTCATGAAGCACGTTTATTAGAAGGATAAAGCCCTTGAGATGAACCACCTCGTTTTCAAAGGGGTCCTTAAGAAACTATAGCTTGGAACCTATCTGCTGTACTATGTATTATTCATCACCAGAAAAAAGGGCATGCTTAACAGATATATTAATAACTCATTCTGTAGTGTTTGGCTGTTATAGCGCAGGAAATATATTTTATATGCATTTCATTTATCTAGGCAAAACGTCTTTAAACTGAAGCAACGTGAATTAATTACTAATAGCCTGCCCATGTATGACGAGTCGGCAAGGTCGTTGATAAATGGGTTAATGACGCGAGCTAGGACTTAATAATTTTTTATTTTAATAACATCTGAAACTACCATGACACTTGAGAAAATGGACCATACTGAAGATCAGACGTGTGTCAGATCATGTTTGAATGAAAAGCTGTGTTATGGTAGAACACTGTATACTACAATTGCTACTAAAACGGACTGGTTTTTAAACCTCTTTGCCACTGATGATAAGTACATGCGCCATGTAGACCTACTGCACAATCATCTGCCACACATTGAACCCAAGGTCTGCTATGGATGCTAGCTGACTCATAGCGTACCACAGCTATCTACAAACAACCATCATGTCATTACTATAGGAAAGGTTAGCTGCAAACTGATGTTTGCATGAAGGCCGCGCTCAGTTATCTTCCATCCATTTGTCAAAGTTAATGTCCCTGAACAAAGTGAATGTGAGCAGAGTGAAAAGCATGTAGAGAAGGTCCATCTCACTGGGAATGGAGGACAAGCATACACATCCTCAAGCCATGCTACTGTAACACACACACACACAGACTGGATTCACTGAGGTCACAGTTCCACCTGTTGGTCTCCTTTAACCCTTCATAAACCAGCCACAACTCCCCGTCCTCATTCATCACATGGAGGTCTGGAGCAGCCGATCTGACACAAAACACAAGGCATAGAGGAACATGGCGGCAAAACCCATTGAAATGGCGTGTGTGTGGGGAGATGGCAGGGTAAGGTGCGGTGTATGAACAGTACTGCATGTGTGATGTTCAAAACACAGGCCAGGCACTGAAACACACATGTGCTAAACATGTGCTAATGGGTGAATTGGTTACCAACGAGGGACCGAGATATATCAAGGAAATTGACAACGTCAATCTCAACGAATGTTTCCTTCTGCCTAATTATGTACATGTGTCTTTCCTGTGTATAAAGATGTGTCTGTACACACAATGCCATCTAAATGGTACTGTATAGGCATACTATAAAATAACACAGATACATTAATTCATTGGAATAGAGTACTGCTATTAACAGACATTTAAGAGAAAGGATATGTAACCACTGCAAATTAAATGTGTTACATTAATTATACAGCATATGTTAGGGTTTTAGTTGTGTACACTTCTATCTGTCGTATGTCTTTTCAAATGTAAAAACTATCTGAACGGTGCCTATATGTTTCACCCGGGCCTGTACATGGATGAACCTGGAAGGTAAAATTATGTTTGACATCTAAACTAAGTGTGGGAACATACATACATACATACGTACGTCGGTAACCAATAGAGCAACAAAGCCCAGAGATAACAAAAGGTTAAACACAGTGATACACAGAGAGTTACTTTTTTTGGGGTACCCTGGTTGGCAGTGTTCCTTGGGGAATGCAACTGCCTCACTGTGATTGGCTGTGATTACACAGAAACACCCTGTTACCAGGACGACATAGACATAGACACACCCAGATTATCATGCCTCTTAATTAAAGCAGTGATGGATGGGCAATGTGTTTGGCAATACACTGAAAGTTGATGCCAACAGTTAGAGGAACATTGACAGAGACAAATGTGATAGATAAGATGGTATCCCAAGACTAACAAAGGATTCTCTTGCTGTGTATCAATGCCTTGTAATTGTGTTTCATGCAAGGCTAAAGCTCTAGTTCATCCCATAGCGCTGATGCAATATATATTATATATATAATTTTTTATAACCAAATTAATCTGGCTGAATTGCTGTCCACATCTTGGGCAAATTAAGTGAAGCAAACTGGCCTAGCAGGCAATTCATGCTACATGCTGTTAAGGAAGCTAACATTTACACCTGGATGCAGACATAACCACCAAGAACGTTCAATTAAACTATTAAGATCACGCAAACCGCTTCCACTGGCCAAAAGTTCTAATTATTAATACAGTACTTTATGTTACCAAATGCATTCACGTGAATCACTCTAACTCCCAATAAATACTGAAATTATATCAGCAGCAAACCTAGCGATAAAACATAGCATCTTTCGCATGCTAGTTAGCTAACCAAGCTACAGTAAAGACCAGAGGGGAGAGTCAGCCTCATCAGCTAATAACAGCTGCCATGTACTCTTCCCCGACGCTGATTCAAGATGGCCATGCATGCTCATGTCTCATGATGCATAGGCCACACCTGATTGGTTACCTGAGCCTACTCAGGAGCTCACCGACCTCCAGCGGCTTACGCAAGAACCTGGGAGAGCTGCACAGGACAAAGAGAGGCTGTTCACAAACACACACAGACGCACATGTCCCCAAAACACACACAGTATTATAATGGTGTACATTAAATTGTACTAGGAAGTACCCCAAGTGGAAAAAATCAAATGGAGGGGATGTTACTCGTTCAGACAGTGTACAATAGAAAGAGAGAGAGAGAGAGAGAGAGAGAGAGAGAGAGAGAGAGAGAGCGATAACTTGCCCTATAAATGCCGTTATTGTATTATATTTTTATCTTTTATTTACAGTATATGCTAGTTTTATTTTATATTTTTAAATTTAAAATGTGTCTATTATATATATATTTTTTGTTGTTAATTATTATTTTATTGTTGTTGTTACCCATATTATTATTATTGCTATGACTGTGTCCTTTAAATGATACAGACTGTTATTGTTCTTATTGTCATCACCACTGGTGTTATTGCTGTGGGACTACTATTGTTTGTATATTGTTGTTCTTATTGAGGGCTACCTGCCCTCTAGCTTTGGCAATACTGTTGTAATAACTGTCATGCTAATAAAGCTAACTTGAATTGAATTGATAGAGAGAGACAGAGACAGAGAGAGAGACAAAGAGAGAGAGAGACAGACAGATATACATATATAGAGACAGAGACAGATAGAGATAGAGACAGAGAGAGAGACAGACAGACAGACCGAGAGAGAGAGACAGAAAGAGAGAGCGAGAGAGAGAGAGCTACAATACCTGTTGGTCTCCTTGACGCTGATGTAAGCCTGCTTTATTTCATCTGAGTCCTTCAGCTTAGAGACATCCTCGACATAGTGAGACGTCTCTGTCATGGTCTCCTAGAGCAACGGCAGGAGCGCGAGAGAGACGTTACAGTCAGTGTGTAATATTTTACGGTCATATCTATTTACCCCGTGCGAAGGTCACAATCTAATTGCAACGCAATGTTTTGGAACCTATTATACTGCTTCACAATCAGCATTTATTATGATAATACTATTACCATAACCGTAGCCAATTACACACCGATGATATGCACGAATGTAAACACAAAAGCTCAAAAGGTCCCATCAACATGCATGTTTACATTAAACAATTCTCCGTATTTGTATCCTATCCGCCCAGCTGCAGTGTGGTGTAGTGTTATTTTGTTGTGTCAATAGTTATCTGCAAATGCACCAAGGAGATTGACTGAAGATACACTAAAACATGCAGGTATCATCTTGTTTAAGTGGAGCGAATGAGGTTATGATTATTGGTTCTGCTGTTCTTGACTTTCAGTTATTAACATGGGAGAGCTGCCAGCTAATGTAATACAATTATTATGAAATATCTTCAAAAAGGTAAGGGGAGGAGATTCATAAGGGTAGGCATTTTGTATTTCTCCATATAAACAAAACATGTGGCCAGGACATCGTTAACATAGATAGATGCATTACATAATGCTCCAATTACTCTATGATGCAACAAGTCCATTACCTAACGTTCATTCAAAATGTACCATAAGTTCATTCAAATGTACTTAGGGGATGCAAAATGGCAGCAAATAAACAGCTATAGTGTAGCTGACTTTATATATCAACTGAAGGCAAATGGATGTATCGATAAATATATCCAGATATAGAATATATCTGATTATAACGCATAAAGGAATGTATGTATTAAGCCTTTTTTTTTTTTACGGATTCTAAACATTAGATTTATTTTTGTAAAAAGGCAGGCAGAACATTATATAAACTTGGCCACTGGGGTGTGATATTGAGACTGCCAGTCCAAATTAACTCCAACTGAACATACAGTAGATTTTGGTATTCTCATTCAGGTTGAAGTGATGATTACAAGGTAAATAAACACAAGGCTTTATAAATACAAGCCATGGTAAAAGATCATAGTTGATGGACATTTTCAACTGTACCTTCTCATCCTGAGTGGAGCGTGGGTGCAGGGCAGAGCAGAGACAAGACAATTAGACAAACCGCCACAGTGACAACACGGCTGACAACACAGTGATTCCTTTCCGTTTATTGAATAAAAGGTGCACTCCTTGATTAGTGTCCAGAATTGACTTTGTGGTTGAGCATGGGGTTACATAAAGCATTGTTTTGGTTGAAACTCCACTCATTCATGATCGGCCGAGTTTCAAACCAACAGTAAACTTGGGAGGACATACATGGTTCATGTATACATGTTGCTATCACACGATCAAGGAGTGTACCTTTATACCAAGGGTAATGGTGCCACAGCTCACTAAATGAGATAAAACCAAGCGGGAACCTCCGGTGCTAAGAATTGAGTACAGCGCAGAAGTGCCAAACCCTGCAGTTCATCAAATGGCCACTTACTGCATAGATGGCGACGACCAGAGCGAGCACAGCAGGTGACGTCACGGAGGGTCTGTCCATTTATACACACAGTCTATTGATAAGCTCCTGTACTCCTGTGTCTGTACTGTACCTTGTGCTGCATGGCCTCCTTCTGGCTGACCAGCTGGGAACGCAGGATGAGCACCTCCTCCTTGCGCACGTCCAGCTCCTCGCAGGAGGCGTTGAGCTGATCCAGGAGCACCTTGTAGGCCGGGGAGCCCACAGCACCCGTGTTTGCAGCGGCGCTTCCCATAAGGCTTTGCCTCATCTCCGCCAGGTTGTGTTTAAGCTTCTTGTTCTCAGACTCCAGTTCTTGTCGCTAAGAGAGTGTTGGAGGATACAGGGTCAGAACCTTCTCTCATGTTAATTATCAGTCCAGAGGTCTGGGTGTTTTCAAATCCCATCCAGAAGGTCTTGGGTTCAAGCCCTGAGATATTATAAGTCGCTTTGTGTAAAAGCATCAGCTAACTTTCAATTAAACTAATATTTTATGCAACATACCGTATCCATTGAATTGACACTAATAGATTGCGTTGCTTGACTGTGACTACTAGAGATAATTCATTTTAAATTGCTTTTAATTAACATCTTAAACAGAAATTAAATAAGGGAAGACTTTAACAAAGCATCGGCGTAGATGAACGTAATGTGTAAGTCAACTGTGGAAACCTCTGTTTCTTAATGGATGGATATCCTTTTGCCAGGTCAGAAAGGGTCGGAATTAATTAGCAAACTGTCCATCAAACCACTATTCACTGCCAGCTACTGTTAGACCTAATTATGAGTCATCAATCAGATTGAGGATCTGTGAAACTGACCAGCACAACACATTTACACAAGCTTGGAGCTAGCTGGCAGGTTACCATGGAAATGCAAAAAAAGGATGAATAAAATAATTAATAAATGAATACATTAATTAATTTAAAATCAAAATAATTAAATTCAAGTTTAGATCCTGATTGCACATATTATTGTACAGGTACATCCATTCACATTTCGTGTGAATGGATGTACCACTTCAGTTTGAGATTCAGTTTGAGTTTTAGTTTGAGAATCAGTCTGGAGAGCTTGGTGAGTGTGGTGTTTCAGGCCAGTAAACTAGTGTGTTGCCAATCAGCGTCGTACTGTTAGCTACAGGCGTGGTGTAGGTGTGATGTAGGCAACTTGATTCTTCAAAACAAACTCAAAAACAACAATGGCGGGTCCTACAGTGGTTAACGCTGCAATATAGTATCAGTTTTAGTAGAATTTATTAGAATAGCAAAGAGCAGCTCCTAAAGGCTTTTTCTATGGAAAGTTTTCACAAACTCTTCTCCCGACTTTTATTTTGAAAGAGTGGATTTAACAACAAGCTCTGCTGGTTCACAGGTTTCTCCAATCACCTGCCAGGTATTTCATTTTATTTTTTATCACCTGCCCTTTTAAAACAGTTTCAATGGACGGCATCCCAGATCAGATGTCAGGTTAACCTAACCATGCTATCTTAGGATAAGCCCATCTGTGGAAACATCTGTTTTACCTTAAGGGACTCATACTCCAGCTCTGCCCCGCGGGCTTTCTTATGTTCAGCATCGTCCTGGAATATAGGGAATATATTAAGAAGGAAAAGTAAACACTATATATATTGTAGTATAAACCTGATGTGATGTACATGTGATGTACAAATACATGTAAAAATGGGCCTTTATACTGTATATACAGTATATGGCAGAACTCAAACTATTAAAGTAGCTGATAAAATAAAGTTTTCTCTGTTTTGTCTGTAAAATGTATGTTACAGATCTACTTTTATAATTACAGAATGTTTAATGTATAATATTACTATTAGTAGTCTGCAGACATAGACATCTTTAGAGTGCGAAATAGTATTAATATAGTATTATGTTGCCTATACTATAGTACCCTGGCTCTAGCCCGCTGGAATTGATCTTCTTTGGTTTCCAGTTCGTTGAGGAGACCTTGCTTTTCTTGCTCCATTTCTGTTAGACGCTTCTGTAATTTGAGGGTCAAGGAAGTGTCTATTCCACGAGTCACATCCTGAGAGACGGAGAAATAACACACAACAGTATTTCACTGCAATTATTTCCAATTTCAGGTCAGGATTAGAAATGCGTTGATTTTCAAGGTTTGATACCATGTGTTGTTGTTTGTTCGAGCTTACAATTTGAGTTCCAAAGGCAGTTAAAATGTGAACCTTACAGGAAAGCCATGAAACATTCACCTCTAAATAAAAGGTTTTCAATTCTTCTTTACATGACTATATTTCTATAAGAGGTTTGCTCTAAAATAGAACAGCACAGGAAATAAATCACTAAACACACACACACACACACAACATTCATTACATTATATAAATCTTTAGATAATTAAGTGCATTCATATTCATGGTGAATATTCAATTTCAAATTTAGATTTTCCACATCTAGATACAGAAATCTGATCTACTAAAACCCCGCCCCCTACCTCTCTTGCACGGGAGCCTTCTTCCAATTCGGTGTACTCTGAGTTGTAGGTGTATTCTGATTCGTTGCTGCTATGCGTGGAATCTCTTCTCCTGTGGCCATGCTTGTGTGGGTGCTAGAGAGAGGGGTGGGATTAGAAGATATTAGTCAAGCAGCAGGGGACCCCTGCATTTGCCCTTACATTCAAAAGGTATCTCATAAGTAATCCGGCAAGCAGAGTTTGATTTAAACAATCTAAACACATCGTGTTTTTCCCTCCTGAAATAGTCTTCAAATGAGAACATAAACTAAGTGAAACGTTCTTCAAATGAGAACATAAACTAAGTGAATGTGACTGTAGATTTGTGTGTGGGCATATAATTCACAAGCCCTGACCGAAGAGAGGGCCATCTCCTCTTTTAGGTCGTCGTATTTCTCCTCCAGGCGAAGGTGTTCCGTCAGGAGATTCTGGTAGCGAGAGCGCTCCCCGTTCAGATCGCTCTCCAGCTGCTGAGTCTCCTCCAATATGGTACGAGCCATTTTCTCTGGAAGCGGGAAAGAGGAAGAACCGAGAAAGAGGGCAAACGGGACAATGGGTGAGGGGAAAGCAAACTGCTGGATATAGATAACGATGGCTACCGTGTCTGGGTGTAATAAAGTAATGCAAGACCGAATGTAATAAAAAGTCAAGACTTCATGGTCACATCTGAATATAGCGGGTCTACCCAGGAAGACGCACATTAAAATACGATTCTATACAACAAGATGGGTGTTTTGGACATTCAGGCCATCTCATTTTATTATTAGCATTATTAACATTAAAGACCATGCTGACCTCAACAGCCCACAGGTAGTCTAGTAGGGGTTCATAAAGGTCCAGTGGACATAGCCAACAAGTAGTCTAGTAGGGGTTCATAAAGGTCCAGTGGACATAGCCGACAGCCCACAGGTAGTCTAGTAGGGGTTCATAAGGTCCAGTGGACATAGCCAACAGCCCACAGGTAGTCTAGTAGGGGTTCATAAGGTCCAGTGGACATAGGAGGCATCAGGTAGAACATGTTAGCCCACCTGTCATCTGCTGACTCTGTTCCTGGATCAGCCTGTTCAAGTCGTTCTTCTCGGACTTCAGCAAGCCATTCTGCTCCTTCAGCTCTGCTACCATCTACACACACACACACACACACGCACACGCACACACACACACACACACACACACACACACACACACACAACACGTGTAATGGTATGTCACTGTACAGTGTAATAAGATCAATGGAATCTATTTCACTAATCTATAAAAAACACCAACCTATTTGTACTCTACATTAAGACCATTTACTCATGTATTGGGGGAGAGGATTAGCTGGACTTAAGCTTCTACTGTAAGACAAAGACGTTATAAAAATCTAGGGTATGTTTCACCTGCTTATGTTCAAAAAAAAAAAAGAAGATACATAATACAGAATGTAATGAATGTTATTGAAGACCACATAAACATGACTTCCCCTCGCACCTAGACTAATTATCCCAATAATTAATCAAGTATTTTCATAAAGGCATATTTCTGGACTTCGACAACACGTTTCTGGGGAGCGCTGCTACTGTTCTATCCATAGAACTGCTACTATCTCTAAAACTATGTCAGAGCACACATAATTGTAAATGACTAGCGCTACCTATAACCTAGCTAAGGGTCTCTCTGCCCATGCACCCATTTGCCCAGAACCTCAAGCTCAAGCTCCTAAACTGAAGGGACAATTTGTTTTCTTTTATAGCCAAAAGGATAGAAACTGACAAAATATATAGTTAGTCTACAGTATATTTTCTAGAGTAAATTTTTGAAACATTCTAGATTAAAATAAAGAGAAAAAAAATGTAATTTCAACAATGTCAATTTTATGGTCCATCACCAATGGACAATGGCATTGTCTATCGGCCCAACACTAGAACGGACAAGCAGGAGAAGCAACCGGAAGGTGGGGAGCCCACCTTCTCCATCTCGTCCCTGTAGGTCTGCGCCCAGTCCTCGATGGTCTTCTTCTCCTTCTGCGTGGCGCTCAGCTCCTTCCTCAGCCTCTCCAACTCCTCCTGCAGCGAGACCACGCGGCTGGCGTTGCTCTTCGCCTCCTCCTCGGCCCCGCGGAGGCGCGTCAGCTCGGTGCGCATGCGTTCGCTCTCCACCGCGTGGGAGCTCTCCAGGCTGCTCAACCGCTCGCTGACGGAGCGGTTCTCCTTGTTCTGGAGGAGCACGAAGGAGCGTCAGCGATGAGCTGTAGTAGCTCCTAGGGCTTGCTCGATTATGGAAGACATCATAATCACAATTATGTGGAATCACGATTATTTAGCACAATTACTCAATGACTTGAGGAAAACAGACCATTCCTTCGTTATATTCAGTGCTCGTCTGACGGCGAACAACTTACCTTTCACAGTGACGGCTCACCCGCTCAATGACTTTCCTGAATAACTTTCCTGAACAACTTTCCTTTCACAGTGACGGCTCACCCGCTCATCGACTTTCCTGAATAA
>JAODUK010002233.1:0-12236 GCA_027564635.1 Typhlichthys eigenmanni
AAGTGAGCCAACTAAGAGGAGAATACTTTTAGGATTTTACAGCATTATATTATTGCTCAGTAAAACAATATTTTTTTAATATCAGCTCAATTTCAAATCAGTTACTTTTAGTTTAGTCATGTTTTTTCTTTCTGACTTTGGCCATTTTGTGGTCAAATATGTTTTACATGTCCATAAAGGTTTTTACTATGCATTGACATGCTTAATGGTGATGTTATTATATCTTCAGATCCCAGGAAGAAGGAATGCGTTTTATTATACAAAACAATAAAAACAAATATTGATCAAAAAAAAAAAAAAAAACTAATCTCACCTCAAAGTGATGCAATTGAGACGACTACCAATGGGAGCTAAAGATACCGTTGATTGACAGATTGACATTTCGAGTGGGAAAGAGGAATACCTAGGCAACCAGAGCCTGGAATGTAAACAAGCGACCAACTTTCAGATATACTTCTACTTTACAGTGCAGCCTTACATTCAACCATTAACACACACATTCACACACCGATGGTGATATCTGCCGTGCAAGGCACCATCTGACCACCAGGGGCAGTCAGGGTTAGTTGTCTTGCTGCTAGTTTAGCTAACAGATGAATAACAGGCATGAGCCTGCTATTGTGCATCTCTGTTATCACATGCACGCACACACACACACCTGGTAGTCCAGTAGTCCCAGAGGCTCGTAGGAGGAGAAGTTCTCCAGCTTGGACTTGAGGATGACGCGCCGGTCCCTCCAGCGGGCTTCCATCACCCTCTTGCCGTTGTCGTAGTAGAGACACTGCGTGTACTGCAGGTGTCCGCCCACACACAGGTCCTCACACAGGTCCCCCGTGAGACGGCCCTCGGTGTACCCTGCACACTGGGGAAGGGGGGGGCTGGCACTTAACCTCAGCTGCAGCAAGCTAAATGTAAGCTAATACACTTTTTGTCAAATTCACCAAATATCTCCTCATTTCGCTAGCTTACCGTTCTCTGTGCGTGTTGAGAAAAAGACTTCTACCCTGCTAAAAATCCATCATAAACCAGCATGAATTCCATGCTGGTCCAGGCCGGGTCATACTGGTTAGTGCTGGTCCAGACTGGGTCATACTGGTTAGTGCTGGGGTAGTGCAGGTCTAGCTGGTATGCTAGCATGCAAAACATACCTTTTGCTGGTGACAGCCATGCTGGATGTGTTAGCAAGGTACACAGCGCTGGCTCTGTCAATAGGATCACAAACAATGTGGCGAGCACCGCTCACAACAACAAAGCCATCAGGCTTTGCTTCAAACTCTCCCTTCAACGCCATAGGCTGCCCTCTCAGAAGCTCCGCCCCCACATTGGACACACATTGTCTAGGGCAGTGTTGTTGTGTGCGGTCTGCACCACTGTTCCTATTTACGGAGTCAGGGCTTTTGTAACAACACCAGATTATTGTTTCAGCACGCACAGAGAACGGTAAGCTAGCAGACAGCAAGGAGATAATTAGCTCACAATACATTCAATCACTGTCAGCACCACCTCAACCTACCTGCACCCTGGTGTGTGTGTGTGCTGCTAGAAGCTGCCCAGTTGAAACCACACAAGACTCAGAGACCTGCGTCATCCTGCCAGAGCTGGCGCTAAGCCCCTCACACAATGTGCGTGTGTGTGTGCGTGTGTGTGTGTGTGTGTGTGTGTGCGCTTGCATGCGTGTGTGTGTGTGTACAATGAGCGTGTTTTGAAAATGCCAATTTTCACATCCAAATATTTCTTTAAGATGATTTATGTCTCTGGATGTCACTTGATAATGTGTTGATGCTACATTATGAAGCTGTTTGTGCACATGCTCACATCGCCTGCTCCAGTGTGTAGCTACATGCACGTGTGTTTGTGCTGGCCCCATTAGCCAGTGTGTGCATGTGTGTGTTTGTGTTAGTGTTAATGCACGTGTTTATGTTGGCTCCTTGTGTGATGTGTGTGTGTGGGAAGCTTAATGCACTCCAGTTCAATCTGATTTCCAAAGCAGCAACATGGCTTCAATTAGAGTGTCTGTCAGGCACGTCGGTCACCACTAATCGTCAGCAGAGCAGAGCTGAGCAGCGTGGCCCGTACTAATGCTAGTTTGGCCCGTACTAACGCTAGTTTGGCCCGTGCTAACGCTAGCTTGGCCCGTGCTAATGCTAGCTTGGCCCGTACTAGCACTAGCTTGGCCAGTACTAACACTGGCATGGCCCATACTACTGCTAGCGTGGTCCTATCGCTCCACGCCACCATGCCCTCAGGCCAGTGGCCATAGCGGAGCGCTCTCGAAGAAGTACTGGTCACCGTCAGCCTGCCTTTGTGTCTCCGCTAACGCCCGCCTTCAGCCTGGCATTCCTGTGCGGCCCGGGCCTCAGAAGGACCTGCCTGATGACATTCCTGCGCAGACTGAGCCTAAAGGCCAGAGCAGCGGAGCGTGACCGGCATCTCCGACGTAAAGCGAGTGGGTTGAACTCAGGGTCAAAGCACTTTGGATTTAGTTACACAACTATTGTCCCAACGTCCCGAGCTGGAAAAACGTTTCTCAGGAATTAAAAGCACCAGGCATTTTACCGGTAATTAAAACAAAATAACCTAGAGAAATGTACCGCAGCATTTGGCAGCCGTGGCAGACACTCTTCAACACACAACAATGTCTTCTAGCTTGGTTCATAGCCCAAACTAAGGCGCTGGGAACACTGGCAGACTGGGAACACTGGACAAATAGTGGAATGTCAAAGGCTGAAATAGCGCTAGGACACACACACAGACACACACACACACACACACACACACACACACAGCATGTCCCTGAAGATTATGCTTGCCGGAACATGTAGCTAGATCTATTGTATCATGCACACACACACACACCCATATAACCCCCCAAGCCACCCATCACCTCTGACCAGAGGTCACATGTAAAGCAGCACAGAGCAGATTTCCCAGAGTCCTTTGCAGTAAACATAAAGCACTGCCATTGTTCACAGGCTCAGCAGACCTGAGGAACAATGAGAGACTTCTGGAACACACACACACACACACACACACACCCACACGTATGTGCATGTGTGTGTGTGTGTGTGTGTGTGTACGTGCATGAGGGTGCGTGCGTGGGCATGTGTGTGCGTGCACGTGTATATGTGCACGTTTGCATGTGTGTGTGTGGACGTTCTCAGTGCTGCAGGCTGTGAACCAACTTCCTGTTCTACTGGGTCAAAGCCAGCCTGACCTCTGACCCCTGACCCCCCGTACGCTGCCAGGGTACCGCCACAGATCTGGCCAGATAACGCAGGATGCCCAGCGCCCCACCCCAGGGGAGACCCTTTACCCAGACAATGAGTTAAAACACATTACATCAAATTAACTTTTCACTACATATATGCTTTTGAAAGCTGAGATGGTAATAAAATGAAAGAGAATGAATAGGGAGATAATTACAAATGTATTACATTAAGTATATATACTATTATATAAAGTATCAAAAGTTTTAGGTTTCTCTCCCCCCCCCCTCTCTCTCTCTCTCTCAGGAAACATGGTGAATTCCTGGTTAACACATTTAGACACCAGCTGCCTGCAGATGTTTTCTTCTAGAGAAAGCTTCCTGGTTTCCTCTGGGATTTGAACCCAAGACTCTCTAGTTTAATACTGCGGCTCTCTCAAGTTCCTCATATAATACTAACAATTATCTGTGACAATTGATTGTTATATAAAATCTTGTTATTAAAATGTTAATTTTGCTCCACAGCACCCCAAAACATAAGCTATTATTCTTACTTTCTGTATTACTATTCTTTTTTTTCACACAGTGAGCACAACAGCAGTAAATGTGGGCTAAACTGTGGATTATCTTTCATTGCTTTGGCACAAAATGCATTCAATGACTACATCATTTCATAGATTCCTTTCTCATTCAGACACAACCCCCACCAAAACTCTATGTTCCTACAGGCAAATATGCATGTTTAGTATTTTCTAAACTGTTTCATGTAAGTCCAAAAGCTAACATAATAAAAGATAACGCCATTTGCGGTGTTTCCACTGTAATACCACATATCAAGATCTATATTCCAGATCTAAAAAAGTACAGTAAATGCTATTTAGATCAATTAGACCAACTAGAAGCTGATTCCCATTGTACCAGAACAGCAGGTGTTTCATTACCTTCTATACAAAGGGACTGTAATGTGTACTGTAATGTAAACATGCTGCCTTACAGTAAGATTGTGAATACAGTAAAGTATTGTATTCTGGAATTACAGTATTGTAGTCAAGGGCAAAACATAGTATATGGGGGAAAACGATATACTCTGAAACATAGTGAAGCATTTGTAATCATGTCTGATTCATTCCAGTAGCATACTGCGATGTATAAACAGTAGAGAGGTGTCACTCTTGTATTGCAAATAAACAAACAACTACACTGTAATTCTACCTGTGGTTAGTGTCGTTTAAAGAATAGTATAACAAGTGACACAACGTGCTTATTGGGTGGTAATGTGACAGTATGTAAGAAAAGTTGATTTGAGACATTTGGTTTGTTTTGTTCTAGTGAAATGAACTGCTGAGCCAACCTGAAAGTTTGTTAGGAGAACAGTGTGAAGAGTTTCAAAAGGTGTCCGAGGTATCTAGAAATGTGTGTGCACGTGACCTTTAACCTTTGACTGGGCGGCATGACCGTCCATTCGCCAAACCACAGTGCATTGTGGGTATGGAAACCTCGTCTCTAGGTTGGTTACCCGGGGCAACCGCCCAAAAGTCGCAAACCCGCAAACCACTGCTAGTCTGGCAGCAGATTTGTTTGTATGCACATTTTGTGTGTGCGCACGTGTGTGTGTGTGTGTGTGTGTGTGCGCGTGTGTGTGTGTGTGTGCGTGTGTGTGAATCCATGTGTGTATGCATGCACGTGTGTGAGTATGTGTATAGTGCATGCATGTGTGTGTGTGTGTGTGTTATGGAGGCTGTGTTGAAGAACAGATGTGATGTGGTGGTTTACATTATATATGGCAGAGGGCGAGCAAGGCAGGGGACAAAGGAGAGAGAGAGAGCATTATACTGGCCAAATGATTATTTCATGTTGACTTCAAAAGAGAGGCCATTAATAATGAATGAGCGTCATCCTATTTAAAACATTTATTTACTTTCTGAATACTTGCTTCACTTAAACCCACAATATTTTATGTGAAACATTCTCCCAACCAAACTAGTCTGCTTAGCAGCCAAAACCAATGGAGGGAATATTTTCCACTTCTAGCCTCTCACGGACACTTGGGCCGGCAGTTTGGATGGGAATCCATCCCATTACTCCCACTACACACAGACGCTTCACACAACATTCATCTGCTGTCAGATATGATCTATCTTCTCCGCTGCCTGGCTCAGCCAGCTCCAGACGTTTTCAGTAGAGCCCTGGCCGAGCTAGTGCGGAGATGCTTCTCTACTCTGCTGGATGGTCCTGCACAACACCTCTACAAGGTCCAACCTCAGGGTTCCCACGGTAACTGGTCCAACATTGAATATTCACGTCTGTGTATCTGGGAATCCCCTGGTTTTTCCCGCAAAGACGTGTTTCATAAATAAAAACCTATTGCATTTAAATGTTATATGCTGTTACTGACTGATGTGTTTTCTACCCAGCTAAAAGCTTATGTCATGAATGTCATGAAAATGTAATAGTTGACAGATTTGTGGACGATATTCCTTAAGCTTCAGCAATGCTTGCGCTGTAATTTCTGTCTAGAACAATATACTGAGTTTTAACAATTATCCTCTTGTCCAAGTGCCTCACATAAAGCACATCATAAAATAAACCAGACATATATATGGAAAATGATTATGAACAGAATTTTATATTCTTGAAATTGTAGTTGCATTTAAAACATAAATTCTTTAGCATAATTGTGCCACTATCAGGCACTGTGACAAAACAAGCCAACACCTAATAAATAATAGGCCTGCTATAGCAGCGTGCATATCTTGAAGTGGCTATGAGCCAGGGGCTAATGCCAGCCTGACAACATGCCAGCAGGCAGGCATTTATCTCCAAGCAGGTAAAAAGTGTCAGCTAGAACAGAGAACCATTTGAGTCATGACGGATCACCCCCCCCCCCGCCACACTATCTGTCTGTCTGTCTGTCTGTCTGTCTGTCTGTCTGTCTGCCCCTGTCTGCTTGTGTTCCTGTCTGTCTGCCTATCTGTCTAGATAATACCTACTACTACTAATAATATAAACAATAATACACACCCCATGACTTAACAAGGCTATACAGAGCAATATGCCTAGGTCCAATCATAACAATTGACAGAAAACATAAAACCATAGACAGTATATATAATATGCTCTGTGGTTCATCTGCTGTCGTGGTAACATTAACGTTTGTAAACGAAGCTCCTCACATACCAGAAAGACAAGAATGATGCTTAAATATAACTGTTGATGTTACCCTGCTTATGAGAACATGGTCTCCTTAAAGGAGACACTTTTAACCAGTCTTATTCAGTTCTGTTCCTGGTTTCTAATAATAATAATAATAATAATAATAATAATAATAATAATAATAATAATCATAAACTTTATGTTTATAGCACCTTTCATACGCAATGTGCAACTCAACATGCTTTACAGTTAAAAACATTTGAAAAACAAAAGATTAAGGGGACAAACGAAATTAAACAAAAAGAAATAAGAAACAACAGAAAGGCAGGTAAAAGCCATTAAAATAATAAAAACCATTCCCTAGAGGCAGATTTGTTTTCTCCCTCTAAGTACCTTGGACCCTGTTAATGAACTCGCTGTATTAACCTGCCCTAGTCAAATGTGCTAGCGGTGCTTTACCTGCCCTAATGACTGGCGTGTGGCGGCATTATTTTGTTAAGGAGCTGTTACAGGTGTGTTTTTATTTGTCCCTGCAGCAAAGACTCATAATACCGACGGAGAATGTCTAGCTAAAAAAAATACTATAAAGAAGTAGAATGAGCCAATTCTATTCTGGTGAAACATTGTAGTTACACTTAAAATGTTTAAATCAGGGAAACACTTTCATTCTTTTAACAGTTATGTGAAGAGTTAACATCTCCTTTCATCAGAAGGTTCCCACAAAACTATTTTCATCTTTGACTCATGATGTCATAGACCTATTCACAGCTCATGTTGTGACTGGTAGAAGTTATTTTACACTAGTGTAACCCACTGACAATATTGAAGTGCTGTTGAAATACTGTCTACTCTGATCTGTAGACAAAACACTAATCATTTTCTGTATACATTCTGACTACACAAACTATGTATATGCAACATATGGAAATACCACTGTCTACATTTACTACTGCAGTATAAATACTACTGCTGTAATAGTACTTCTGCAGTATAAATACTACCATGCATACACTACATATGGAAATACTACCACTGTCTACAGTGCTACTGCAGTATAAATACTACCACTGTCTACAGTACTATTGTAGTATAAATACTACCATGTATACAGTACTACTGCAGTATAAATACTACCACTGTCTACAGTACTACTGCAGTATAAATACTGCCATGTCTACAGTACTACTGTAGTATAAATACTACCATGTATACAGTACTACCTCAGAATACATAATAACACTATGTCTACCTCAGTATACATAATAACACTATGTATACCTCAGTATACATAATAACACTATGTATACAGTACTACCTCAGAATACATAATAACACTATGTATACCTCAGTATACATAATAACACTATGTATACAGTACTACCTCAGTATACATAATAACACTATGTATACCTCAGTATACATAATAACACCATGTCTGCAGTACTACCTCAGTATACATAATAACACACCTCAGTATACATAATAACACTATGTATACCTAAGTATACATAATAACACTATGTATACAGTACTACCTCAGTATACATAATAACATTATGTATACCTCAGTATACATAATAACACCATGTCTGCAGTACTACCTCAGAATACATAATAACACTATGTATAACGTCTAATCAGCATCTCGTCCTGCTATAACCAGCAGGAGTGAAGCAGCGGATACAGGCCATGTTACAGAGCTGCTGCTCCTGTCAGAACACGCCTGGACAGAAGCATGTTGCTCTCTCACATTCATTCATGGACCCATTATGAACAAATGAACAACAGATCTGTGGAAGCACACTAGATGTGTGTGTGTGTCTGCGTAAATGTCTGTCTGCCTGTCTACCTGCCTGTCTGCCTGTCTGCCTGTCTGCCTGTCTGTCTGCCTGCCTGTCTGCCTGTCTATCTGTCTGCCTGTCTGCCTGTCTGTCTGTCTGTCTGCCTGCCTGTCTGCCTGTCTATCTGTCTGCCTGTCTCCACCCCTGAGAGTAGCCCCCCCTCACCAGGGCGTGCAGCAGCCCCCTGCTGTGGTCCTCTGTGCAGGTGTCCGGCAGCAGCAGGTGTGTGTGCAGCAGCAGGCTGACCATCCAGGAGGCCCCACCCAGGAGGCCCACCAGCAGCACGGCCCCCCGCAGGGCGCGCACACGGCGCCCCGCCCACCGCAGCAGGCCACGCCCCCCCATGCCCACAGACATGCTCTGCTCCTCCTGCTCCTCCTGGTGCTCCTGCTCCTGCGGGTGGCCGCGCGGGGGGGGGGGGGGACAGGACACACACACACTATGGGTGAAGGCTCACTCCCCTGGCGGCCAGCTTGACTCCTTCTTCATGACCAGGGAGAGTCGACCTGCTGTTACACACACACACACACACACACGCACACACATTAGCACACACACACACGCGCGCGCGTACACAGCAGGGATTGTGTGTGTGTGCGTGAATGTGGTTGTGTTAATACAAGCTGTCTCTGACCTTTAAAACACAATAAAACAGAACCCTCTTTTCTGAGAGAACAACACTAGAAGTATCGATTGGCTGACGGGGAAGAGTACCGTGAAGAAAAGTAATTCCTTACTTCTGAAAATGTTTCTAACGTCAAAAAAATGTATAGTTCCTGAGTTTTGAAAATAGTTGCATTTTGTATTGTGAATATCCAGGTAATAGAAAGATAATCCTTTTATTCTCATGATGTGTGGGAAACATGTTTGTTTATAAAAACAAAGAAAATTGTGTCTTTTAATAGAATGTTGACGAATGTAGCATATTAAGATACAAAATACAAAGCAACTCTACACTGTCACAGTGTGGAGTTTCCCCGCTGTGGTCTGCTCCATTCATCTGTACGGGGAGCTCTCTGTTGTGGACGACTGCAGGTCAACTCTACGCCGAGCGGCTGAAAGTGTGTCCAGAAGGAGTCAGGTGTTGTGAATGTAGAAACATACCATAGGTTCTCAGCAGCTCCGCATTCAGAAGGTCGGATGGCCCAGGACCTTAATGAGGTGGACGTCCTCAAACCAAACTGTTCCCAGCTGCTACAATCCAAAGTGCAAAATCCATTGAGTCAAATGAACAGTATTCCCTGGTGATGCAGACGGGATCCAAACTCAGCTCGGTTGATCAACTCAAATATACACCACCCTGAAGTCGCCCAGGCAACGGTGTGAGTCTGTGTGTGTGTGTGTGTGTGTGTGTGTCCATCCATCTGTCAATCTAACACCTTGGTTACTGCTGTCCTTCAAGAAAAGGAAAGACCACAAGCAAGAATCAGGAGATGCATGCCTGTCTGTCTGTCTGTCTGCCTGCCTGCACAAAGTACCAATCAGTTTGTCCTCTTGTGTGTGTGTAAATCTTCCAAATCTGTTTCCTTCCTATTTTCAGTCACTATTCTCTCTCTCTCTCTCTCTCTCTCTCTCTCTCTCTCTCTCTCTCTCTCTGTGTGTGTGTGTGTGTGTGTGTCTGCGTGAGCAGGTTTCAGCGTCCCCGGACTTTCTCCTCTGATTTCTCCTTCTGTAAGTAATCTTTTCCTTCTCTCTCTCTCCCTCCCCCTCTCTCTCTCCCTCCCCTTTTCTCTCCCCCCCTCCCTCACCCCCTCTCTCTCCCTCTCCCCCTCTGGCAGGACAAACCTCGTCCCCCGTTACCATGGCAGCCAGTCCATGCTGAGACACAGTTCCCCTACAGCTGCACCAAGCTCTGGCAACCCCCCACCCCCTTATCTACTTCCTCAAGCTAGCTCTGTTGTTGCCCCCCCCCCCGCTACATGGCAGGTTTCCCAACAACAACATCTTGGGAGCCTGAGGTGTTCACTTGGTCTCAGCAGCAGTAAACACTAAGTGCAGCGTTCAGCAGTAAGATCAGTGCAGTGAGGTCACGTGTTGCTACATCACAGTACAACCATATTCTCCTGTTTGTCCTACAATGCCACATTTTCGGACTCTGTATGTGTGTGTGTGTCTCTGTATGTGTCCGCGTCCGTGTGGGTTTGTGTGTGTGTGTGTGGGTGCGTGCGTGCGCGTGTGTGCGTGCGTGTGCGTGCGCGTGTATGTGTGCGTGTGTGTGTGTGACTGTGCGTGTGTGTGTGTGCGCGTGTGCGGGTGTGTGTGCGTGTGTGTGTGTGTGCGTGCGCGTGTGCGCTGTATGTGTGTGCATGCATGTGCGCATGTGTGTGTGCGCGTGCGTGCATGTGTGCGCGCGTGTGCGCGTGTGTATGTGAGCGCGTGTGTGCGTGTGTGTGTGTGTGTGTGCGTGCGCGTGTGCGCTGTATGTGTGTGCATGCATGTGCGCATGTGTGTGCGCGTGTGCCTGTGCGCGTGTATGTGTGCGCGCACGTGTGTGCGCGTGTATGTGAGCGCGTGTGTGTGCGCGTGTGCGCGCGTGCGCGTGAGTGTGCGTGTGCACGTGCGCGTGTGCCTGTGCGTGTGCGCGCGGCATGCAGCAGCATGACATGACAGAGAATATTTAACCACTTTAAAGGAACAGCTGCTGTGGAGAATATTGGCCCCTGATGATTCACACGCCATTTTGTCTTTCTAATTGCCAATTAAAGCGTCTGCTGGGCATCGGCTTGGCCGGCAATGGCAGAATGGTATTTTCCTGTTCTCATTAATATCCTACCCTCACATGGACTCTAATGATGAGAACCTCTCTACCAAACTGCTGCTGCGATCTAGAGAGACATTTATCTAGGAAGACAGAGTACACTTGTAACGGGACAGCCAGACTGACATCCTGGGACACTAGCAGACTCACAAAGCGCTGGATAAACAAACAAGCATATTTCATTAAACAAGATAACGTCACCTTCCAAGTTCCCTCGAGGTCAGCCTCCACTTGTCTCACCATTACTATTCAGCTCACACCGCACTGTGTGTGTGTGAGAGCGGCTGCCCACTATGGCTGACTAACTCAGCAGAAGAAAGACATTTATTCAGCCATGGATTTGCATCAGGGGCCTTTGTTCATTTATTTATTAGTCTCCTTGAACCTCAGTGTAAATGAGCCGCTCTGATGGGCCGAGTCTTTACAAGGCGTGTGTGTTGTACCTCTGGGCTGTTTGTAATTAGTAAACCTGCAAGGTCCCCTATTCTCGGCGAGTTGTGCCATCTAGTGGTCATTTAGGAAAAGACATGTATTATCCTTATCCATTTTACGAATTAGTAAAGCTAATTTATTCCAAATCAATTCTATAGATTACAATACAAGGATACTGTTTTTGTTCAGTGAGCTGAAACAGCAGAACAATCTTGTTATTGATGATGTAGATGTAATCTAAAATAATGTAAAATAAATAAAAATGTTTCATGCGTCAGAATAGTTATTAGAGGAGGCTATACTTAACTATTCTATATTGACAACGACAAACTAAATTGAGATGTAAGCAATTACACACACACACACGCATGCACACACACACACACACGCAAACACACGCACGCAAACACACGTTTATGCATGTGTGTGAGGAGGTCATTCATTACAACCCTCTTATAATCTGGTGTCTATGTGGCAACACAGCGCTGCCACGGGCCCGCTATTGCATAATAGCTGTCACGCACGGGAGCACGTGAGACCAGATGTACATGTATGTGTGTGTGCGTGCTCGTGTCCAAGGGCAGGCAGGGGTCTATACGTGTCAAGTGACGTGTGGAAGGTCCAATCAGCAATCAGAGAAGAGCAGAGCTGATTCAGCACAGCTAACTCCTTAGTCAGACGACCCCACCACCCCACACACACACGTCTGGTATTGACTGACTGTGGGCCTAATCCCCCAACAGGCAGAACTGCTGGGAAATCAACTTTAAACACAAGACAGAGAGAGAGAGAGAGAGAGAGAGAGAGAGAGAGAGAGAGAGAGAGAGAGAGAGAGAGAGAGAGAGAG
>JAODUK010002234.1:0-12235 GCA_027564635.1 Typhlichthys eigenmanni
CCCGTTTGGCGCGCCCCACCTGTCATGTCTCTATTCCCCACTAGTGGGGCACGCCCCACACTTTGAGAACCACTGGTCTACTCTATGTTGTATTGTATGTCATCAAATAAACCAACAGCTTGAGATTGTGGTCTGTAGTCAAATCTCCATCGGCCCAGAAGCTATCAGTCAATCTACTCTCCTACGCGTAGAATCTGTTACGTCTTTCATGTGGGGTTTTTACGTGTTATCCTTGCCCGGAGGGTAGGGGGGGAGGGGGGCATTATATTACTTACATTAATATAATGACATGGTTAATTTTGTAGATGTTTAATATATGTTATTGAGACGATCCTTGTTAAACATTTTTGGAAAGAGCACATATTTGCATCCACAGATAGATACTCGCACAATAGGCCTTTGTAGCTTACAAAACAAAACGAGGTAGCAGGCTTGGAGTTGTTTTGGCATGTAAAATGCTACATATTGTGGACTTTTAAATTCTAATTTCAGTGTTCATTCTTTGTCTTAATACAACTTTCTAAAAATAATTTCAGGTGGAGCATTTTATAATAATTTAGCATAATGTCAACATTGGCCAATAGTTGCAATAATATTTATATAATTAGTAATAGGGCAGACAGAACATTATAGTCACTTATTTTTTTCCCTGTCACTCACTTTGGATAAAAGTTGCAACTCTGCTAAAAGGACCTAATTATGATATTATCTCTATTATAGTGATGGATGCAAAGAGGATTGCTTTTTTAGGGAAAACTGGATCAGGGAAGAGCAGTCTGGGAAACACCATATTCAGAGCGAATGTGTTCAAAACAAGCTGTTATCAAAACACACATCGGCCTTCATGCCAAGCACATTCCAGAGATGTCCATGGAAGAAATATCACTTTGATTGACACACCTGGATTCCTTGACCCAACCATGTCTGAGGAGCAGTTAAAGCCTGCAATAGTGAGGTGTGTTGTAGAGAGTGCTCCAGGACCCCATGCCTTCCTCATTGTGATTAGAGTGGAGACATTCACTGACCAGGAGAAGGAAGTTATTGAAACAGTTTGCCAGTATTTCTCTCCAGAGGCTTTCAGGTTTGCTGTAGTTGTCTTCACCCATGGTGATGATCTTGATGAAGACCAGACCATTCAGCAGTTTGTCAGTCAGAGTAAACGTCTGCATGATCTTGTAAAGGAGTGTGGTGGTCGCTGTCATGTGGTTGATAATAAGCACTGGGACAACAACCAGCAGGACCAGTACCGCAACAACCAGGTCCAGGTGGAGGAGCTGCTCAACACAGTGGACCAGATGGTTCTGGATAACAACGGAGGTTGCTACACCAATAAGATGCTTCAAGCAGCAGCGACAGAGAGAGAAATGGAGGAGGACAGAATTAGACAGCAGCAGCCAGAGAACACACCAGAAGAGGAGATCACAGCACAGGCTAAAGCCAACGTATCCAACAGATGGTTGATCAACCTGGCAGGTGTTGGAACAGGAGTGTTGGTGGGAGCGATATTGGGTGTAGTGGGCGTGACTAAATGTGACGACTACATTATTTTGAATGAATCGTTAGACCTAAAAACAGCAGCAGCAGCCATTGGCGGGGTGTATGGAGGAGGGAGAGGCTATTACGCAGCACAGGGTGCTAACACAGCAGGGGAAGCTGTACAAAATACAGCTAAGGCTGTTTACAATGATGCTGAACTGCTTGTTAAGGCAGTGGGAAAAGTAGGCACCATGTTTAATGATAAAAGTAAAGAGGTATGATGAAGAGGATTGTAAAAACATTTTAAATACTAAAATGTAACTCTATCTGTTAGAATCTGCTAATGAATCATTGGTTGGTTAAATGTTTACAGTATACATTATGTGGAATTGTTAGGTAATGTGTACATTTTTATGAGCTTTGTAGAAAATGGTGCTTAACATTTTAGATATTGTATTTTAGATATATATTAGATCGTATAAGGGCTTAAGAGGGTGCTATATTATTGCTTAAAAGTGAACAGAGTGGAAGACTAGTGGAACGTTACAGAAAGAAAATGACACTGTACTGAGGGGCTTTGCAGGAGAAAATAGTGGAGTCAGCTACAGTATCTGTCAAGGTCAAGCGCGTGGCACGTTTGGTCTCGGTGATGTCGGCTCTGTTTGGCAACTAAGGATGAGAGGTCGTCGTCACCCTGTGACTAAAGATTATGCTTAACAGTTTAGATATCCTTATAGAGGTATTATGTGTCACACTATTGTAGGAATAAGACTGTCTTATGTGTAGCAAAGTGCTGAGTCAGCAGGGAGCAAGGAAACATAACAGCACTCAACAAACTGTCAGTAAACAAATGATAGGCATGATGTGGGGGCGTGAAGAGTGTGTTCACAGATATCTCCCCCAGCAACGACGCCCAGCAGGAGGAGAGACACGGACGTGGGGCCCCAGGATTGGGAGAGAGGGCCACTGACGCTCAATCAAGATCAGATAGGGAAAACACTGTCTAGAGTATTATTAGTGGGCCGAGGGACAGTCAGGACCAGACTGACCATATTGCATGTTACAGGTCAGGGAGAAGAAGTGGTCCAGAGCTCTGTCTTTGATCTACTATCTATTATTAAAGCTGATATTGTTAAACTTCGACATATTGTTTCCTCCTACTTAAACTCCATAAAGGAACATGCAGGAACACAAATAAGGCAATCACAGTTGTTAAATGAAGAAAACATCAATACTGATTTATTATTGCATATTAATCCTGTGTTTGAATGTTCAATATATTTTCAATAAAGTAATTTTATCATCCAGTTTCCCAGGTTTTTCTCAATTAACTTGTTTTGATAATCACAAATTCTTATGTTTACATTTTTTCTTTCTTACATGTTTTATAATAATTGTGCACAATGGGTCAAATTTGACCTGTATTCATGTTATGTTATGCATATGTGAGAATCAGGTCCAGGTGGAGGAGCTGCTCAGTACAGTGGACCAGATTGTTCTGGATCACAGGGGAAGTTACTACACCAATGAGATGCTTCCAACAGTGGAAAATAAAATACAAATGAAGAAGAATCTGTTTTGGAAGATCTTTGGATGCCTTGGCACCTATTTGGCGCAGGGTGGCCGGTTGTCATGGATTGTAATGGGCCGTTAATTGAGGGGACAATTCAAATTGTCTGTTTATATGTGATATTTCACCACCCTGATACCCTGCCTATGTCTAGAGCTGCATCAGAACATCCTTATATTTAAATAAATAAACCGTTAAAGTTTGAATTACTTTACATCAAGAAAATCTAGCAAATGATTTTTTTGTCTAAATGGGTAATAGGCCTATACTTGCCTTGACATGATAATGACTCAAATAAATACAGGTTGTTGAATGTGATATTTAGGCCTAATTAAGGCCTAATATGTATAAATAGTTATACATGAGTTACGGTTTATTTTGCTTAAAAATAACAAGTCAGCTTTATAATATGTAATATTTTCTAACCGTCTTGTCAACCGCCATCTGATGCCGTTGAACGAGTAGCTTAATTTGCCGTCAGAATATAAGTATATAGCACAGAGCTCATAAAAAACGATATGCTAACACTTGTGTAATGCTTAGAGGTAGGGTTAGCACCCAACAGCGCGACGCAAAAAGCAGAACTTTAATTGAACATTGATTTAATGAACAAATAGCAGGAACACAGAACGAACACTACAACCACAATAGACCACAAGGGCATAAATACACAGATAAACAAGAGAGGAAAGACAGACCATTGGACGAAGACAAGGGGATGATGAAATGTGGGAAACATCTCACAATATTTATGATAGCATATCTTGACCCCTGTTATGTGTCCATGTGTCTGTTGTTAAGAATTACATAATTAGGGGGCAGAGGCGTGGCCAGAGGTGGCACTGGCCACCACTGAAATGTGATTGGCCACCACCACAAATATCTTTGCCACCCCTGTGCCACCCCAGTAAAAATGTCCTAGACTTGCCCCTGTTAGGGGGAAGGGTGAAGGGAAAATAAAACACTTTCTGGAGTACTTCTTGGGGCCTAAGTCTCACTCTCAGTTGGCTGTCCTTCTGAAGCAACGGCATAGTTAAGTAGAGATGTTCCTGCCTGGTCTTCCAACAGGGACCTTTCACATGTGAGGTTAATGTGAAAGCCACTAAACCATAGAAACGTTTGGCTGTTGCTTTTTTACATCATATCCCATTAGGGAGGGGGGACCTCGGTGGCGTGCGTCATCTTCATCCTGGTCAGCCAGCCGGTCTCCTACGACCAGCACCCGGCGCTCCAGTGGTGCATGGCCGTCTACTGCCTGTGCTTCATCCTGTCCATGGCCGTGGTGGTGCTGTGTGTGGGGGAGTGCACCGGCTGCCTCCCCGTCCCCTTCCCCAGGTTCCACAGGCACCACAGAAGGCAGTGTGCAAGATACAGTGAAACCAGAAAGTCAACACTTCTGTGTGTTGAGATCAGACAAGACAAGACAGTCACAACTTGATTGATCCACAATCGATTTGGTTACAGCGATAAAAGCACAATCAATCTTGAGGGACAAAAACGTTTAACCTGAACATAACAAGTCTATTAACAGTCTATTTGCTATACTGGCTACATTGTAATGTGTCTATACGTATGTCTATGTGTGCACACCATGTAACGTGTTGCATGCATGTGAATGAGCATGGAGTCAGGATTAAGTTACCGTGCTCCCCTTGGTTGATAAACCAGGTCAACAAAAATGTGTAGGGCTGCCTATGTCATCTACAGTACTTTGCAATGCTAAACAATTAAAATAATCCTTATTATAGGTTGTATTTACTTTTCATGTGTATCTTTAGTATAAACACAAGTTTGGTATCATAGAATTTGGTGGACCCCCTGCAGTACCTCTGAGGGCCAACTAGGGGTTGTGTTGAATAGCTGATCCAGACCATTGTAAGTGCTCAGGTATGGGCGAGGTGTATGGACGTTGACTGACAGGCGGCCATATTGACACACCTTCCTTTGAGGGAAGGTGGCGTAGCTACATGCTGCAGCAAGCATGGAACGCCAGCGGAGAACTAGCACACCGAGCGAGCAAAGGGGGGAAGACAGGAGAGAATCCACCGCTCACCTCCACAATATCACCATCGTGTCTTTTAGTTTGCTGTTCAGCTGACTCTGTGAGTAGCTCCTTTCCTTTTACAAAATGTAGTGTAATGTAATGTAAACATGTTTCACAGTTACAGTGGGGCTAATTCAATTAGAACACACACTTTTCTGTCTGGGATTGGAAAACCCAGTTTAATTAATAAACAATCACTTTAATGAGTCTCAAAGCCATGGACCATGTAGGTGTGATAATGTGCCTAAAAGCTGTGTATTGATGTTTTCAGCAGATTGCATTTTGTTGTTGTTTTTTAACAGTGTGTGTTTTTGTTAATGTTCTTAAACATGAAATGTTCCTGTTCCAATAACTTGCTGTAATATACATAGCCTTACAGGCTTTACTACTGTATAGTCAGCTACACAGAAAAATAGATATACATTTCTCACTGCGAGGTTATTTATGACAAAGTGGTTATACCAGCTTTCTCTCTCTCTCTCTCTCTCTCTCTCTCTCTCTCTCTCTCTCTCTCTCTCTCTCTCTCTCTCTCTCTCTCTCTCTGTCCATCTACACGTTTCTTTGTCAGCTATTGTAGTTTCAGTGAATCTCAACAGGTTTGGTAGCCTATACAATACTTTCCCTACCAATGACGTTTGGCTGTACAGTAGCTTGAACACGTTTTTACAGTTAGGGGTGTGTTTTATGTTTTTACGTGAACATGGATACGAGCTATGACATGTCTAATCTCTTTATGAATATGGCTTACAATCTGACATTTACAATTACAAGTAAGGGTTAGGCATCTTGTGCTGAAGGATGCTAAAGCCAACAACAGGGCCCATGACTTTCTTTCTGGCTGGGAGTGGAACCACCTCCTCAATCTAGACGATCCTGCCTCCTTAGTGAAGAATTAAATAGTTAAAAGATGAACCAGTTCAGACAGACAGAGAGAGAGAGAGAGAGAGAGAGAGAGTGAGAGAGAGAGAGTGATAGTGAGAGAGAGGGAGATAGTGAGTGAGAGGGAGAGTGATAGTGAGAGAGAGGGAGAGAGAGAAAGAGAGAGAATTATTTGCTCAATGGAAGGTTTGCCAACAATTAAAGCCCACGCTCTATCAGTCGCCTCCATTCATGTCTGGTCACGTCATTCCATTCAAACCTGTTGCACTCGAAGCGTTCCCCGACCGCAACACGCACACATCTGCCGCAGTCGGGATTTCAATAATACAATCAGTATTTATCCTGAGTCTTTCCTAGTCTTTCCAATTGCGGCTCTGACGACAATTCGTTTGAGGTAGTGTAGGTACGACATTGTTATTGATATGGACACACAACCAGTGATACAGTATGTAATGACTATATCTCTGTGTGGCAGGCAATCCCAGATGGCTGCTAATTACACAAGCGCCCCCTCCTGGTCGGTGGTGGCGGCGCTGCTGACGGAGACTGCGCTCCCCAGCTCCGGCAGCGTGCTGCTCCTCACCTCCCCCTCCCCCTCCTCCAACTCCTCCGTCTCCACGCCCAACATCGTGGCCAACAAGGCCACCACGGCCATCGGGGCCCTCATCCTCAGCGCCGTCTTCCTCCTGGGCGTGCCGGGCAACCTGCTCATCATCTGGAGCATCCTGGCACGCACCCGCAAGCACTCGGTGACCACGCTGCTCATCCTCAACCTGGCCTGCGCCGACGGCTCGCTGATGGCGCTCACGCCCTTCTTCGTGGCCTACCTGGTGCTGAAGACGTGGGTGTTCGGCGAGGTGATGTGCAAGGTGCTGAAGGTTTTATACTTGTATACAAAGACGGAGCGTTGTGATGCATGTCAGCGGAATACAAACATGGCCGCCTCTCACTTGCATGAAGAGCGTCCTGTGGGATCGGGGCCTGGTCTACCACACGTGGCCTGATACAAAGTCAATTTACCTCAAAACAGTTTGCTGCAGAAATACCGTTGTGGCCTCAGATTGATCATAGGTACTTGGGAAATAATGTAATATACTCAAAATACCCATTAAAGCCCCCTGAGAGAAATAATGGGCAGTAGTATGGTGAGATCCGTGTACCTCCCCATTGGCTTGCATGGACTGCTGGGAAGTTCTGGTCTATAAAGGGTGAAAGTGGCCCCCCCTCCTTCCTAAAATAAATCAGTGACGTCCGTTTGAGCCTCTCTGCTAAATGCCGTTCTCTCTGAAGGTGCTGTTCTACCTGTGCCTGGCCAACATGTACGCCTCCATCCACGTCATCACGCTGATGAGCCTGCACCGCCTGCTGGCTGTCACGCGGCCCCACCACGTGGCCGCCATCGCCAGCCGCAGGGCCGTCATACGCCTGCTGGCGGCGCTGTGGCTCCTGGTGCTGGCCATCTCCATCCCCGCCGCCATCTTCAGACAGAAGAAGACGGTGTACCACCGCACCTGGGAGCCCCGCTGGGTGTGCGAGGCCTCGCACAAGCACAACAGCTACGTGAGGGAACGCTGCTTTAAGTAAACGCTGTTTAACATGGGGGGAAGTGAACGCTGTTTAACATGGGGGGAAGTAAACACTGTTTAACATGGGGGGAGTGAACGCTGTTTAACATGGGGGGAAATAAACACTGTTTAACATGGGGGGGAAGTAAACGCTGTTTAACATGGGGGGAAGTGAACGCTGTTTAACATGTGGGGAAGTAAACACTGTTTAACATGGGGGGAAGTGAACGCTGTTTAACATGTGGGGAAGTAAACACTGTTTAACATGGAGGGAAGTGAACGCTGTTTAACATGGGGGGGCTGTTTAACATGGAGGGAAGTGAACTCTGTTTAACATGGGGGGAAGTGAACGCTGTTTAACATGGGGGGAGTGAACGCTGTTTAACATGGGGTTGGGTGGTGTAGGTCAGAGAACACTGTTTAACATGGGGACGGGTGGTGTAGGTCAGAGAACACTGTTTAATATCGGGGTGGGTGGTGTAGGTCAGAGAACACTGTTTAACATGGGGGTGGGTGGTGTAGGCCAGAGAACACTGGCAAAGCTCATTACAATGTGGTTTACTTCACCCCCTGCCCTCTCCTCCTCCACCCAGGTGGTCCTCCAGTACACCATGGAGCTGGTGCTGGGCTTCCTCATCCCCTACCCGGTGATCGTGGTCAGCTACATCTGCATCCTGCGTCGCCTCCGCCGCACCAAGTTCCGCCGCCGCATCCGCAGCGAGAAGATGATCCTCGCCATAGTGACGACCTTCTGCGTCTTCTGGCTGCCCTATCACGTCATTAACATGGTGCAGGTGCGGGCCTGTTGTTACGGTGCTATCGCTATAGCAGCCGTGTAGCAGTTATGGGTTCATTCTCAAACTCAAAGCAGAACATGTTCTGAAGCTGTGATACGCTATGTTACAACAAAGTGCTTTTCATCTGCTTCGCAGCACTGAAATGTAGCCTACACCCAGAACCTGCAAGAAGTGAAAACACACTTTACTGTGATTGTTATTGTTTACACCTGCTGTGATTTATCTGGACAATAACAGATGTCATATTTGGTCCATAGGTGGCAGCTGCATTGTGTCCCGATCACTATGAATTAAAAAAACAGTGAGTTACCGTAAGCAATTACATATTATTAATATGCCTTTACAAGGTTTGTCCGTAAAGAAACGGTACATAGTTATGCTAACATGTTTTACTTTGGCTGAAGGCCAACCATGCTAACCCAGAAACCCAGAATGATTGTGCCCTCATGACGCACCCCTTCTCTTTGCCGTCCGCCAGCCTGGATGACATGTGGCAGAGCTGGCGCCCGGTCACCTCCTCCATCGCGTTCATCAGCAGCTGTGCCAACCCAGTGCTCTACGTCTTCGCTGGGAAGTCTTACATTCGCCACGACGGCCTGGCGTTTATGGCCCGCTTGTTCGAGGGCACCGCGCTGGACTCTGGCACCAGGAAGAGCCGCCAGAACAGGATGAACAGCATAGAGAAGAAGAAGGAGGCAGAGGGAGAGGTGTTCAAGGAGCAGGAGATGGATTCTGTAACTCCCACCGACTCCAGCTCCAACGGGAAGTGTGTGAAGAATGTCTCATAAGGGCATCAGAGGGCATCAACGCCTGAATGTGTGGGTGTGGCTGCAGGGTCGCTCGAGGACGTGCGTGTTTCAACTCTTCTCCGGTGACGTTCAGTGTTCCAGTGACGTTCAGCTCCTCTCCCGAGGGGTTGTGAACGCCTGAATCTTCAATTGACTAGAATTGTTACGGTTTGGATGGTAATCTTCTTAGGCTCACTGTTTTCAGAGATACTTGGAATTTGAACGATGACATAGCACTCTCCTTAAGCCCAGCTGATGCCATCGTGTTACTGTCAATCAAAGCCTTCGTGGAGAACAAGCTGGCACCAGCATCATCAAACAATGAGCTCTTGCTGAATATGTCCACCATAAAGCCCGGAACTCATCTCGGATGAGACAGACCAGCTGTAATACTGATTAATCATTGTACAAAATAATATATATATATATATATATATATTTTTATACCTTTGTGTGCAAATCACCATGTTAGTCATGTTACCACAGAGGTGATGTACAGTATTAAGTGTGTGAAGTGACTAAGCACTGGAATTTTTCTTTGTTTTTAGATTTTCCGTCAAGATCAAGATGTTATTTCCTCTCAAAAAGGTTTAACTGATATTGTCACACACCAAAAATGGACAACGTAAACACTACATTACAGGCTTTGGCCTGAGTAGTTATTTCTAGAAATATATGGGAATTTCAGATGGGCGATGGTGAGATTACTACATACTGTCTGAAATTAATTACCAAAATATTCCAGTAATAACTTTGCACAATACCGCCAACAGTATTGAATGTGACAAACAGTCATCACACCCGGCCAGAAGATCATGCGTGTGAGCCTGTATTTTCTGTGTATTAAATGGGAATAACAGCTATTTTGTACAGGGTTTCATGTCTCATATACTACTAATATATCTGCAGAAATAAAACAATTTGATTTAGAGTTCTGCATAGAGCTCCGTATATTATAATGGGAACGGTATCATCAGAAAAACATGTTACACGTGTGAAACGTTAACAGTTATATACATTAATAATATAGTGAGTACACTGTCATGGGGAGTGCCCTAATGGATTATGTTCCGTCATTGCAACAAACCAGAATGTGAATTATTTATGCATATGTAATTTCAACCAAACAATACAACGCACACATACAACCACACCCAGGCTACATTTTACTTTGGTAATGTTACAGACTTCAAAATATCACATTTTCATTTAAGCATTAACTATTTAGTTGATGCCCTGGTGCTATCTGTTATAATATAATATAATATAATATAATAGTAGTAATAATCTCATAGCAGTTTTCATAAAGGAATTGCAGCTCAGTGCTTAAAATTGGGATCTATGGAGTCTTGTCAATGGAGAACGCCGGAACTAATCTCAGTTGCGAGAGAGGGCTGAGTGAGGCAACAAACTATAAAAACAGTGACGCCTTAACTTAATTTTATTTTGCAACCTATCTCATGGAAACATCAAGTTCCTAGTGAAAGAACACACCTCGTGTTGAAACACGACTGTCAAAATTGCTCTGCCAAATATCTGCAGCATATTTGCTTTACCTAAGGCTTTGAAGGTCTCCGGGGAAGGCAGCCCCCATACATTGCCTGTCAGATGTTGGCTTGAATATTGTGTTATAGGCAGAACATGTTCACTTTATGGTTACTGTCCTCTCTGACACTTTTTCCCCTTTCTTCAACTCAGACAGTGTTATTATTCTAGTTTACTTCAAATGTTAATGTTCAAATTACTTAACCTTCTTACAAGAACGAAGCAAAGCCATGCTTATGATTTATGAGCTTTGCTGGTTCAATACAATAAAAGCGTACAATTTGAAATATGTATTCAATAAATTCATTTATTATAAATATTTGAAAGACTTTTAAACAACATGCATCCTAATGCAGACAAAACACGCTGACATGTTTTTTATCTACTCACAATAGGATCTGATGCACTCAGAGACAATGCCATCATAAGTGTTTGGGTAATATACAGTCTTACATCAATGAAGGATTGCCAAATAGAATTAATATCAATAAGTGTCGCGTTTTCTTGCTCTTGACACAATTTCCTTCTTCATTCTGTTTTTCTTCCTCAAAATAAGAGCGGCAGTCATAGTGCTTTAAATGCATAGAGGAGGGTGACACATTGCCATTCGTAGGGGCCAACCAACTGAAGGTTAGTGGGGGGAATGTGGAATAATCAATCATTTTCAGAATGCATATTAAACAATATTTGATTATATCTTAAACTGTCAAACCGTATGTTTTGCTTTTATGTAATAATCTTTATGTGTGCAGAAATAGCTTAATGACGTATGCCTAGATCAAACCTTTCCTCTATGGTTAATTATTTAAAATAAGGATGTTTCTTTTAATGAAGCTCAGATGTTTCTACACAACAATGTAGTTTTAATCAAAAACAGCTCTTACAGCACACATTTAAAGGTTGAATGTATAGGAAGGCCACAGAATGTTTAACATTTGCTCAACTCTGACTATAGTGTGATATCAAGTCATGCTGCAGTCAAAATGTGGTTATTACAACTAATAATTTGCTATCAATTTGAATTCATAGTGTTTTAAAAACAAGCTTCTACTAAGGCATCTACAAAGCTGATCACTCTCTCCTGTATTTTCAAGTTACTCCAGTTTGCAGATGTATAGGCTGCAGTTTGGATTACTTAGAGAGAGAAATATATGCCTACCTCACATTCAAACCTAAAATACACTGGAATAACTTGAGAAAGTGGAAGCAAGTGCAATGTAAATATATTTATTTAACACAAGGAAAATGTATAAAACCAATAGCAATGGTTAACTGTTAATGGCAGTTCTACACCTTTATTATGGGTGCAATATTTGTCCATATTCTATGGGGAAGTAGTGGCCTACATTTAGAATATTATGTAACACTAATTCAGTTTGAACAGATCATTCCTGCAGCCATCTTGCACTGTTTAACTGTAGTGAAGATGTTCACCAAGCATGGGCTGATATACAGCTCTGGGATAAATTCAGAGACAGCTGCATTAGGTTATTTGGTTTTATTATTAATAACATTCTTTTTACATACATTTTTTGTTTTGTTTTGTTTTATTATTTATATACAGTATATAT
>JAODUK010002235.1:0-35209 GCA_027564635.1 Typhlichthys eigenmanni
ATTCATTAAATTGAAAGGTAACAGCCTAACTAACACGAATGTGGGGGAAATCACTCAACTGTTAACATTCTTTTAGATTAACTGAAGTAACAACTTTTAGCAGCAAATGACAGGCTTACAAAATGGGGAAAAATCTAATTAACACTGAAATTATCAAATAGAAAAAAACACATGAAAGCTAATTTAAAATGTTTTAGTGGGTCTTGAGTTCTAACTGGTAACTTTTAACTATTAACTTTATAATAATGAGAATAATTACAAGAAACAATTATGCATGGTTTTTATTCTGTAACATGTTCTGCCTTTGTACTTAATTAGGAGCAGCATTATACATGAGCAGTATAATGCTTTCAGTAGCAACTGGACCAAGTGCAAACCTTATTTTGGATGTTTGTAATCCATGTGATGTCATTTTTGGCGGGTACACAGTGTATACAAACCTACTAATCAGGATAAGCAAATGTTGAAGCATTGTATTATCATGGATTTCATGCACGCTTCAGATGTGAGGGTGAGGAAGTTTGTTATTTTCATGATTGATTATAATAATATAATCAGGACACCAGGCTATGTTTATCACATATGCTTTAACGTGTATCAACTATTTCATAAACCTGTAATAAAACATTTGAAATTTGTATACATTTGTGAAAAATAAGATTTAGGCTAATAAGATTTTAAAAACTTGAAGAACGCCCCTCTACAACATATTTAGTTTACAAATTTGCTGTAATATAACTTGTTTTATGCTGAGGTCTAGGGGGCGCTGTGGATCTGCTTAGCTCGTATTTCAATTCCAGGTCTCATCAGCTGTTGAGATGAAAGGTTTCTTCACAGCAAGACGGCCAAACCAAGGCAAAAGTTACTTTTAATCATGCCTTAGGTGAATGCTGGGACGATTGACATCTTGGTAGAAAACAAAAAATATCAAGTGCCAAATGAAATGCAGGAATCAACACAAACTATCAGCTTCTGCAGTTCGCATTAAATCAATGCATTGAATCTACAAACAATGACTTGGAATATAAATATAGTAGGCCTATTGTTGTCATGCAGCTGTCTGGATATTTGAGCCTGCTATTGGTAATTTTGGTAATGATCTGATAACTTTATTAAACTGACATGACATTTTATGTGAATTGATATACTGAAATGAGGTAGCTGCAATATATGTACATCCATGGTTGCTCTATATAGTCCTCTTATAGATACTCTGTAAGCATTACAAAATGTTTTACACTTTTTTTTTTTTTTTTACCCTGTTAATGTTTAAAGAATACAGCATTGTGAAATAACCTTTTTGGCTATTGGAAACAATTATAATTTATGTCAAACCATATAACGGTAAAGGTGCTTTTATTGTCACTTACACATCTATGTTTGCGAAATTCATCCTCTGCATTTAACCCATACCTCAAGGGAGCAGTGGGCAGCCACTGTGCAGAGCCCAGGGACCAACTCCAGATTGGAGCCAGTGTCACTGGTCACGACACTGACAGGAGATTGAACATAACATGTTTTTGATAGTGGGAGAAACCGGAGCACTCGGAGGAAACCCACGCACACACAGGGAGAACATGCAAACTCCACACAGAAAGGCCAGGACGGACGGGTTTCTGACCAAGGACCTTGCTGTGAGGCCACAGTGCTACAGTATCCACTGGGCCACCGTGTTGCATATTTGTGTACATATTGTAATGATGTATGTAGATATAAAGCAGAGATATTACCTGATTACCTACTCATCAGTTATTCTTAGAAATTTGAGAACAACGTTAAGTTACTAGGTTAGCCTGTTTGGCTTTCTTGTCTCTGTGAGCCAGTGTATTGTCTAGCAGTGAAAACAATGATCTCTTCATCTCCAGTTGAAGAGATTTAGCAGCGGGGAAACCAGTGGTGTCGTCAGCTACTCGTCTTGCGTGTGGAGGGTTATATACTGTAGCATGTATTGAGATCACCTTCTCTGAGAGCCGTGTGGGCACTGAAGCAGTTCTCCCGTCAGTGGCATGAGCCATGTAGCCTGTGGCAAACTGTTCCCCAGTATGGAACAGAGTAGCGCTCTCCCCAAAGTCCTAAGGGTCCCAGCCAAGTATCGCTCTGTGGGTCAAGTTGTAGGAATACTGAGCTGATATTATCATCAACAACTGAAGATATATTTGAATTTGACTTTTTACTGTATAGCCTAATTATTTTCTTACTGAACTGAGGCATAGAAGTGTGCTGTTTCTCAACTGAGGCCTCTATAGACTTTCCTGCAGAATGTTCATTAAATAACTATAATTGCTCATCAACTGTTCAATATATTGAGAAAGGATTTCCTCCATGGATATCCTGGAGAAAGTGTTGACATTTGAACTTGATCAAAAAAAATCTACCTTCAATACCATAGGGTGCTTCCTAAGAAACCCCACTTCCTAGATTGTACAAGCATTGCTAAGGCTGAGATAATGTTGTGAGGTGCTGTCTGCACCACTTTGTTTGTGTTCCCGTTCACGATGCAGAGCCAGAGCTGTGTAGAAACACCAGACTATTTGTTCAGAGTGCATAGAGAACGGGCAGCAATTGGACTGTGGGGATATTTGGTTAATTTGACATAAAGCTTACCCACTGACACCACCTTTAATTGTATAATCGTATGTCATAAAAGGCCACTGAAGATGTTCACCTCACCAATCATTATTCAATAAATAATGGATATCACCACAGGGTGTTCCTATGTGTGTGTGTGTGGCTCTTTTGACAAATATGTGCTGTATATACGGCAGCTGACAAAAGCCTTTGAGTTCCACTCACTTCTGTCACTGTATGGGCTGGCAATTTACTACAGGTGATATTGCACCTCCTCGCCCCTCAGTGTTTAAAGCCTTCCCGTGGGTTGCAACAGCCCTTGGCTGCCTGTGGAGGATATAGGGACATGCTGGTTAGTTCACCTGGAAGACCCCTGACAAGGCAAGAGTCAGTCCCATCTGGGGTTCAGCACTTGAGACCACAGTGAGGGTGGGGTGGTACTGTATGTGCCAGGAGGAGCCCAGGACGTCTTCTGCAGCCACTTTACTCCCTTGTTCTGTTATACGAACATAACATCATCTGACAGACCAGCTGTTGTGTTGATTTCGTGTCCAAATGACAAACATGTGTGAGGCAATGCAATCATTATGTAATATTGCTGTACATCCTCCAGAGGATTAGGACTGAGGAAAAAGTGAAACGTGAGGAAATGTGTGTGTGTGTGTGCACACTAGGTGTCAGATCATCATGAAATGTTATCTCTTGAGAGGCGCTGGAGCTGAAGGTTACGATATGTGCCATTACTGGCGGCAGCAATACCATTGTTCACTATTTGACAGACGTCTCCAAATCAAGGACACGCACTCATTTATGCTGCTTTACTGCTGTTTTGAACAGGCGGTCTGCTTGGCCAATCACCATTTACCTGAGAAACAATTTTTACATCCAGTGTGGAAGAATGCAGTGGAGGAAGGAAACAACATTGTTATTGCTCTTTAATGATGCAATAGTGAAGGTGTGCACCCACACCAATGCTTCAAGTACCAACTTTGTCAATGAAAGGAGAATCACCATGTGTTACAGCTGCAGTCTTCTGTTTGTGCAAGGGTGTGTAGTTCAAAATGTTTTCAAAAGATATGTTCTGATGCAGAGGAGAGACTGCACCAATCACCGTGTTAGAAGCAATCCAAGCCTTTTACTAGATGTTCTGAATTCTGAATGAAAACTGAATCCTTTTAAATAAAATGGTCACAAGGAAAGCAAAACATCCAGCAGAGATAATTTGTCAAACAGGGAATGGACAAGCCCGAGCTGTGTTTAGCTCTACCTCTTCCTCTGTATGTCAGGAGTAATTACCCAGGCGCCAATGGGAGAGGCAGGGAGTGAGTTGGAAGCACCGTGAAACCAGGACATGAACAAAGCCCGAACTGAAAGAGGCGTGAACGCCATGCCATGACAGACATCCTTTAGGCAGTCTGTCTGCCAGCAGCTTTTTAGGACTTGTTTCATCTGCTCTGCCTCCGCATGCACCCGCCCATCCATAAGCACACCCACCACTCTGGAAGATGCTCCAGATGATTTGTGTCCAGTTTGGCTTCACTCAAAGCAACACAGCCTCTGAAGGATGACAATGGTAGCTCCACCTGGTTCTTTGCCGTGAGCCTGTCTGCCTCATTCCTGACAGCTGACATCTGCTGAAGTGAATCTGATAACATTGTGCCTAGCGGTTACGGCATAAAAGCCCTTAACATTTCAAACAAAGCACACCCTGTAGCATCTACCATATATTAATGATTCACTGTACATTATGACCAGGATTTGTTTAGGTCCTGCTAACGTAGTTAGCTGTTGCACTGCTAAGACCTTCCGTAGCCTATAGCGTAGCCTACAGACATATGCATCTGGCTGAGGGAGGAGGGAGGTTCTGCAGTGGAACTCAGTGACTCAGACAAACAGCCATAACTAGGTCGCTCAGAAAATTATGAAACAAGAAAATGATTCCACAAACTTTACAGATATAAATCTGACACAGATAACCTGCAAGAATGGCAAAAGCTGTGCTGAATATAACTCGCATCCCACAATTAGTCCTCTGCTAAGCCAACCCCATAATTTGGATGTCCTCTACGATACGATCCCCACGGGTGTTTGGTCATTGCCAAACAGAAAAGAAAACACAACCTTAAAGACGAGGTTCCACAGCTTTACAGCAGGAGAACCAGCTGTGATGCTGCTTCACTGCCCGCATGCCTGACGCTGGGGCCTCCAACTCATCCCATTCTGGGATTGAGGTGATGAGGATGGATCACGTCATCGTACCATCCCAGGCCACTGTATTGATTCCTTGGCTTCCCTAGAAGAGCCAAAGGAGGCAGAATGGCCTCGCATGCCTCAATGAGCATCACCAGTTCCACTGTCTGTAGGGGGAAATATGAAAGGAACTTATCTGAGGGGTTTTGTATCGTAGTTATCAACTGTTAAATTATTACTTTGTGTTGATGTCAGAGTGACCCCATGGTACACACTCCTAATGCAATGTCTCTTGTGTGTCATGTTTACTGTGCGGGTTTCAAATGCATTATGCAGCCAATGTTACACTAAGCCTAACCGCCGCAAACCCCTCTGATGAATATACCGGTGTCTGCTACATACAATCTGACAAGTCAACAATTTAATAGCCCCTGTGGGGATAAACCACGTTAAATTACTGCAAATTCTGTGCCTGGCACATCTGGACCTTCAGAAAAAATCCTTTTAGGGATGTCTGAATGTCCCCGTGCTGGCACTGTGTTCCTGTGTTCTTCATCACAGCGACATTAGCGACGCTGCAGACAAAGCCATCTCATAAATAGATTTCTTCTCGTGTGTGTAAAGCATCAGCGGGGAATCATTGCAGCATGTGGCCCTCTGTCTTTGTATTCAACACGTGCACTTCCAGTCTCCTGAGCCATGTCTCCAAAAATCACTTTAACCACCCGTCACCCAGCTCTCTCTCCTGAAAGATTGTAAGCACCGTCGACACTGGCAACTTTAAGCCCACAACTTAATGCTGCAGTACACACACACACCTCATGAGCAGAGTGTGATCACGTAACACATCACGTAACACATTCGTCTTTAAAGAAACTCAAGAGGAGGAGGCTATTTAAGGTGTCGGTCGGGGAGCATGGCTGAGACGCAGTGTGCCTTACGATGAAGAAAGAGAAACAAAGAGAGAGGGGGAATCACAATGCACGCCGGTGGAGAAGCCAGGATGATAATAATAGCTCAGCACAGATTGATTAATTCTGAGGTGGTGCAGAGGCCACTCCTGAGTAGCGTGTGCTGAATGTGAGATGAGCTGGTGTTGAGCCAAGACACTGCCCTCTCCACACACACACACACACACACACTCTTAGCCTGCTGGGGATCGTTGTGAGATCTGTGAGCAGCATGTGTTAGTGGGAACTGCAGAATTGTTTGAGTCCACACAAGAAACAGGAGGATCACAGTAATACTTTTGTTTTTACACAAACGTTTTTGTTCACCTTTTGCTTTTGTTCAACTGAATTCTACCTGTGAATGTAAATACTGCACAGAAACCATTTTAAGCATTTCTATAAATCTGTAGATAATGCTTGAAGTATAGGGACATGCAGACATCCATATAATTATATTTCTGAAGGCCCAGTGTGTGTCAGGAAATTAATTCACAGCAATTTAACTTTGTCTAACCCCACAGGGGCTATTAAATTGTTTACAGACTTCTGCATAGTGGTTTGCAGTGGATAGGCTTAATCTAACATTGGCCGCATAATACATTAAAAAATATATATTTACTGTCAAGATATACAATATTATTTTTGTAACATGCACGAATATATGGAAACAATATAATGTATTACAGTTGCAAACTACTAAATCATATTTCTATCAGGAACAACATTGATGGTATGATACTCACCCCATCACTGAGTGCTCTTTTCATCTGTTGGCCGATGTTCATCCCCATCTGCCGGCTGCCTGAGAAGACAATCACTGGCCTGACACACCAGCAGAACATCCGGCCAACTTGGCCAGTTCCATTTAGAGCCACAGGCCAAGTTGGCCTCACTTCGAAGTGGCACTTGGATATGTAGCGTGCCCACTGTTCAGCTGCTAATTGTATGGCAGCAATGGCGTTTCTGGCCAAAATGAGCCCCTCCCATGGTCCATTGTGTTTTCATGGGGACAGTGCCAGACCACCACTGTCCCAACACGGCAGGAGCACACATGACCAGATTTATCCTACATGGGTTCGCTCACTTTTTCCTGCAGCTTTTCATATTTGTTTTGTTTCTTTGGCAGAGCCATGGGCGTATCTAACAGACTCTGTCCTTATGGCCTTGCTGACACGAAGTGTCCCATACAGAATCCACTACTATACCAGAATGTTTCAAAGCACAGGCGCTGATATGCTGTACTACATGCACTGCATATTGTTTTAATTCAAACCAACATATCAGAAAAGGCCACTCATTTTATCAGTGGGAATAGAAATACATGCAGGAACCAGAATGTCCTTTAGAGGGCACTGTTGTATCAGGCTGCAGCACGTAGACAACTAACTGTGGGAGGAAAATGGCAGAGTTGTTACTAGCTGTTAGCTACCCAATCTGTTTTTGTGTCCTCACTTTGTAAGACAATGGCACTCTATTCTTATCCAATCTAACCTCTACCTGGAGAAAGAGACGCAGTGCATGGCACTTTCCCCCCTGCAGCAAACTAAATCAGAATCCCATTATTGAAAAACAGATAACACTCCTACCATTCAATAGTGCCATTGTATGACCAAAACAGGAAACATGGTACATGTCAGATGTAGGATATATAACATTTCAGATGAATAATTGAGCGCTTCTTAATGAAGACCCCATCAATCGATACCATGCTTCATACTGAATGATAGCTCATCTGCTAATAGGATTGACTAGCTCATTTGAATTATGGAAGAATTATTAGTAGAATGTTGACCTAACCTTAAAAGATGGATTATATCTACCCATCAATCAATTAGACATGTATATACAATCTTAATCTAATTCAATTGTACAAAGAAAATAGATAAGCCCCAAATCATTGTTATTCCATTCGGCTCAATTCCAACACTATCCCACTTTCAGGTATGTGAGCGTAGATAACAGACTACCTCTCCCCTTCTCCCCTTCATTAAAGATGATCCCTCAATGTTAATGAGTGCACGTCTAAAAATACACTGCTTGTCCAAAACTCTGGATGTGTCGTTGTGCATGCTGGGCTTTAACGGGTGTTACTGGTTATGAAGCACTAGAATAATGAATGGAGGTGCTCTGAGTGGAGAAACCTTTTAATATTCAACGTGCGTCTGTACCCGCCCACTGAATTCCACAGGCACAGATGGAGTTTAACTACCACCCACGACCCCATTCTTTAAGCATACCGGCGGTGTTCCTTGTTGCTATGGTAACACCATATGACCTTTCCTGCGAGGTCGTACTCATGCCAGAACGCAGTTTGAAAGATTCAGTCCACCATTGGCCCGGCTCTCTGCTCATTGGTGGTCTTTGTTCTTGGAAATGTTCTTTATTCATGTTTGACTGATGAGGGAAATGTTCCAACTAGACTTTGTTTCTGGGCGAAAAAAAAAACCCTACGGTGATGGATGGAGCCGTCACCACCCCTTCTCTAATCAACTGACACGGGCCCTTCATCGCCAGGATAGTCTCAATGACTAAACGCAGAGTGAAATATGCAGGTCCTTTCAGGTTGGCTTATACTGTACTTACTCTCTGCTTGGGAAAATACAAATCTTATTGTCCGATTGTCACTGATTCCTAAATGATTGCATACTGTATTGTGTATTAATTACTGTGGCTCTGTCCAAAGTCGTGAAACTGCTGTTACAATCTCCGTTTACAGAAGTAACCAACCCATTTCTCCAAATGGATGGATTAACACGTTTTTACAAACAGCACATTTATTAGCCAAGCCACACGGAATGAAGGTATGACCTTCCTTTCATGATGAAAGTACACATGGACTAAAGGACTGTTGTCCTTCCTGGCCAGAGAAGAGAGAGTGGGAGAGAGCAAAGAGAGAGATAAACCAAGCAAACACCTGCTATGGCCACATGAAGTAATTCCTCTGAGTCAAGCGTTGAGTATGAGCTGTATGGCCGATGACTCCCTCCCTGGACTGTCCATAGGGAGAAAGCCCTAAATCTACTTGAGAAACCTAGACATTACATGTTGTATGCTGGCTACGCTGTCATGTGTGGAGAGCCTAAAAGCATGATCTCATCGGGCGCATAATGACCGGATCAGAAACCGGCCCAGTGAAATAGAAGGAGTCAGCTGAAAGAAGAACCCCTCTCTCCGTGAGAAACCAGGAAGACATGGGGAACAGACCTCCCCCCATGCCGGCCTGGGGGTTTAGGGGGCTAATGCAGACAAGATGTTGGCTGCTTTACTCATTCGTGGAGTAGATTTAGATGAAAAGGTGGCGAGCGGCAGGAGCAGACGTCTCTGGAGGGGATTCATTAGATATTACAATCTAAGCTTCCTCCAAGGCCAGGGTCAAAGATGGCTCCTATTTGCACCTTATTTCATGGCCAGAGAGATAATCGGCCCACGCAGAGTCCATCTGGTTCACATGGAGGTCCTGTTTATCAAGGCTGTCCTCCGTAGCACGCGATGCAGCACAGCCACACCTAACACTATCGTGAAAAGCGTTTTTAGTCATTTTTGCCCTTTAAACTTTAATGCCACTGACGCCAAATGAAAGTGAATGCACAGATGCAATTGTGTTTAAGTGCAAAATGAGATGGTTTGTAGACACGGCACATGTGATCATGCCATGAGCTCCCTGTGCCACGGGCATCAGTGATCCGCTTATCTCTGGACAATCTGGCCAAGCGTGATAATGGCGGCGTAACCTGCCCTGCTGTCTCCATGGTCTGCCTGGTGTCCTCCATGGCCGGTAATCAGACACGCCGGGCTGATTGAGGAACAAACGACCTGAGGCGGTCATTTGCCGCGCATGGAGTGCGGTTTCACCCTTAAAGGATGATGTCACCGCCCCCATGTGACGAGGATCCGTTTCACTGTCAGATCAATTATTCAGAGTGTTTAATTGGATCAGCTGAATCCACATCGCTCCGGGGATCCGTTTCCAGTAACAGCAGCTGTGAATCAACCGTAAGCCAGAACACAAGGCTGTTGGTCAACACTCACAGACCCGCATGCAAAAATACGCAAATGTATTTCAGTCATTGATACGCGAACAAAGGACCTGGCTTTGTTTGAAGAGTAATTGGGCCTGTATGTATGCTGTAACATAAGACCAGAGAGAGAGTGGAGCGCTATGATCTCAGAGGTTTGGGTGAAGGCCAATCCGTGATGATGCTGCATTCATTAAAAGGAACAGCCGTGTTCAGTGGCGTACGCAGCCTCTTAGTCATCAGATATTCCCCCTGGCCTCTGCTCCGCTCCAGCCTCACAATCAAAAGTGGCCTTTGTGTGCATGGAGGGGGGTCAGAGCCAACCAGGACAGACTAGGTGCCTCCCGTAGCCTTATTGGGTTTCAGGGTAGAGACTAGTGTGACAGGGCAGCGAGATAGAGAGAGACCTCCATTCACAAGGAAGGGATCTAAACACAAGGCCTATATCTCTGTGGAATGGGAGAGAGTGGCCCTTTATCTTTGCTCCTGGGAAGGCAGTTGAGGCAAATGAGTTTTTCATTTTAACACTGTCACTGTTTACACATATCCTCTTTATAATTAAGTTAACACACACACATACACACTATATGTACTGTATGCAGCAGTATATACTATATAGACACAAACAGTAAGCTATATGCTACAATAACATGCTTCTTTGTATAGTAGGTTTGATGAGTGAAAGCGTTAAACAGTCAGTAAATGACACCGTTTATAGGGTCCCATTTTCTTGTGATCATGAAATGACCCTTCAGTCATGAATAACTCTTTCATTCACACTCCACGTAAGCAGTCTTACACTTTTTCGAGAGGCAGAATTCATGAGGTCCCAGGTGTCTCTTGGCAGCTTTTCACACAGGTAAAATGCATACAAAATGACCCCAGTGCTGAGTCCATTCATGTCATAGCTTTTGACTGGAGAACACTGCACTCTTTGAGTGTCACAGACAGGCCATCAGTTCCCACCCCGCTACTCAGCCCCAGGGGTCTGTACAAATGATTTCATCTGATGCTTCCTGGTATCATTAACAGGCCCTTTGTAAGGCTGACCTTCAAAACAGTGGGAGGAAATGTTAACCGGTTCTTTTTGTGCAGGGATGCATTGAAATAATCCTACAAGCTATTATTGGGCTAGTTTTAAGGAATAGTGATTCCTATAAAACTACAAGCCATGTTAAGCAAGACCAAAACGTACATTGAAATCAATGGTTGTGTGTGTTTCTGAGTTCATTAATCGCATAAACTCAAAATATAGATGTTTTCTAGATACTTGCAGCCAGGAGCTGCACAGGTCACGGTGACCTTGTGAATGGCAACCTTTCCACTTTGCTCTTCAAACTGAGGGAAACGCGATAGACGGCCGTGGAGACACAGCTAATCGGCTTTGTTCTCCACTCAACGGCTGCTCTAATAAGACCATTGATCTGAAGACGCATTGATCCAGCATTCAGTCAGGAGGCAAACTGGGAATGTAAGCTGACCACACAAGTGAGAGGTGGGTGTTGCCCTTTGTTGTCTGGGAATCTGCTGCAAACTAGGACGTTTCACAATGCCTTTCACAATGAAATGTAGATGGTGAGAACAGGGTGGTTAATGTATTACACATATATGTGATAACATAGGGCATTAGGCCAAGACTATGGATGCAAAAACATCCATGTAGAACGGTTGTGCAATAACAAGAGGCATGTGAAATGCTGTTGTTGTCAGAGTGACACTTCATTTCACTCTGACACAGCAGGAAGTACAAGGTCCAGTTATTCATGTGGACCAATATGCACTGTTTACAGAATGGACCTAAATAGCTTCACAATCACAGTCACGCCGCCACTATTTGTGTGTGCGCGTACATAAACGCTATCCGATGTGCCTTCGGCTCTGACAAATCTATTGCATCCAACTGTGCTGGCAGAAAAGGCTCTGCGACTGGGCTGCCGTGACAGTGAGCAGAGTCGCGGGAGAATCCTCCAACCTTCAGTATATTCCACACACACACACACATCACTGTCACATGCAGCTAAGCTCCATTCTCCTGAGCTACACTAGGATAGCGGGGGGGGGGGGGGGGGGGAGGTGATCGCTGCTAAACGGCCTAGTCAACAGCACTTTTGACACGACTTGACTCTTTTGTAAGGAACACGACTCGACGCGAGAGAAAAGCTGCGATAGAGCAGGGATGGTCTGAGCTGTCAGTGGGTTAAATACAGCATTATTTAATTAGTAGGGAAAAAAGAGAACTCAAACTGAACAGACAGGCCTTCGTTTTCTGCAGGCTGATTTTAAAACTAGCCGAGGAATGGCTCCACAGTGAGGTTTGCATGAAACGCAGCTATTTATACGCTACCCAACCCCCGCCAAGTAAGCGAGCACACACAGCACATTGCGCTTCTCCTCAAGAGTTATTGTAGATGTCAGACGTAGTCATACTGACACACATAATACACGTGGGTGTGTGTGTGTGTGTGTGTGTGTGTGTGTGTGTGCGTGCGTGCGTGCGTGCGCATACGTGCTAACAGACAGACACATTTATAAAATACCACAGGCAAGTACATGCAAGTATGCATGCTTTTGGCACACTCCTATATTGTGACTAATTAGGGCTGAGTAACAAAAGAGTTATATAATTCTTCCCAGAAATGCTAGTTTACTGCAGTGAACAGAAGCCATACAATAGCTTGTTTACTGTTCTTACTCGCTTCTCAACAGACCCACCCAATCAAGCATGCTTGTTTAAATCTTAAATATTAATTTAACTCGCATTTAGGTACTAATTTCAAACAGTATTTTATAATGGTGTATGTGTATTGTTTGATTTCTTTATAGTTCTTTACAGTTATATTAAATCAATAAGTGCTCTTTGCCGCTCTGCCTCTCAACCAGGCCAGAGGTCACAGCACACATTGTCTCAATATGAAACACTGGCTTCCCATCTTCCAAGCACACTGACTCGCCACACTGATCTCTTTGTAATGGCTGCCAAAGGCCCAGGTCAGGACAATCCCTGGGAACAACAAAGGGGTTTGCATGCCTTGAAACCAATTAACAGGAATCCTTCTTATCCTACAACACAAAAATATGCACACACACACACACACACACACTATGAGTCTGCATACACAAATCCCTCATAAACCCTGAACATAATCTCCCACCGTGGTCCGGCATTCATGTTCTGTTTCTCATTGAAGTACATTTTCAGACTCTCTCTCTCTCTCTCTCTCTCTCTCTCTCTCTCTCTCTCTCTCTCTCTCTCTCTCTCTCTCTCTGTGTAGATGTTTCATTTTTCTTTCTGCAATCTTTGAAATAGCTCCTGAACCATCTGCCTCGGCTCCAGTTGTTAAAGGATCGAGCGTAGGAGGGGATGGAATAGCGTGGAAAGATACGATGGGGGAAGGGGGGGGGGGTCGATGGTCAAAGCTAAAAGATGGCGGGAGAGACCCACTGAGGACGACAACTATCTGCTGTAAAGCCCCTGTTATGCAACCCCACTCATTGTGGCTGGCATGTTGCCACTGTTTAAAAACCGGGGGAAGAAAAACAGCTTTGCAATTAGCGCTCAATGTCCTGAGGGTCTCAGGCTCCCCCAATCACAGCGCTCCATCCCGCTCTCCCCAGCGCGCCTGTTACCAAGCAGATGATGTGACTCAGGGACACATGGTGCTATTCTTATAGACGCCACGTGGAATAGACCGATGGTGGCGATACCTCGTCTCTGTCGCCATGGCGATGCCACGTTATAGGTGTGCTATTATAGTGCGCGCACACGCATTGCACATGCCTGTCGTTTTCATCAGAAATAGTACATTTTCTGTCACAGTTGTGCGCACAGTCACACAATGCTTTTTTTAACATATAGATCAGTGCATCCAATTTTGAGATCTGGAGGAGGATTAGTTGAAAACGGCGGCGGCTTTTCTTCAGGCAGGTATGTGGTTTACAGCAACGTAGGGTGTGTTCTCCATGCTCTGCTACTTCCTCTGCGGTGGCAAGTGGGGTGTTTATGGGTCTGGGCTGGTTTCCTGCCTCTTAGATAAGGACCACCCACCAAGGCTTCATCACTCCAAATCCGTCAGCAGCCTAATGATCCCATAGGAGGCTCCAACGCTCTAATAGCCAGGCGATGATGTAATGACTCAGCATTTCCCAACGTCTTCAGTAATGTGATGGCAAATCAAACAAATCAAGAATAATAACGCGTGAAAGTAACAGATGGTTTGGCTACACCTTCCGGAAACATCTCGGCAACAAATACAATATCAGAGGTAGTCTGCAGAAACACAAAAATCAAGAGCGTGCCCCCATCTTGAAGCGGGGAAAATATGTCACGATCAAAGCACCTAACTAATGGAAAACATTTCATCTCTGTTGTTCAACTAATTGCAATAGAGGTCTTTTCTGAGGTTAATCCTATCTGATCTGGGCTAGTGTGTAATCTGAGCCTGCAAAGAATTTGATGTGGAGGTTGTTCAATTAGGTCAGGCGCCGCTACAGTGCCTTGCAGAAACCCTCAGTAGAAGAAAATGCCGCATCTCCAAGCTGAATAATGAGAAAGCAGAGGCCATGGTAGTATTTCATTGTTCCACATAGCCATGGCCAATGGTCTCCATTCCTTGTGTGAATGTAAGGCATTTGTGATGCATTATTTAAGTGTAAACCTAGTAGAGACACGGTGGTGGGCCAGTATTGATTGTGACAGGCCAGAGGAGACGTGCACACCTCTGTAAAGTGTAGGAGGCTTCTCACAATGCCCCCGCAAATCAACATTTATTGCCTCGGCTTTGGAGTCTCTGCGGCGAGCGGCCTATAGGCGCAAAGCAGCTTAGCGGAGATAGCTTGTGGCAGCGGCAGGGCCCGCTATCAATCGATCATTCATCACCAGCCCCTTAGAAACAACAACAAGCAGCTAGAAGACGGCCGAGAGAGGGAGGCCAAGCTGGACTATGTCACTACAGCTCTCGACTGGGCGGAAAAACCCTGTCAGGTTTTATTTGGGAACAGTCCACAGCCTGTTCTGTGCCGCAGAAACTAAAACATTCAAGAGGGGGGCGGGTGGGGGGTGGAGAGGTGGAAAAGGAGAAGAAAAGTAATGAGAAAAACTTTTCTGAAAGAGGTCGTATGAAATGTGGCCCCCCCGGTGCCTCCCCCTCCCCCCGCACATTCCTCTCTCCACAGCAGATCTGGCACACCCCACGGGAGGAGCGGCAGCAGAAGCACAGTAATCTTTTCAAAAGGGCGGATTTGAGCAGCCGCCAGGGCAGCTGGCCAACTATTTCTCATTTGGAGCTGGCCTGGAGATGACCCTCCTGCTGTAGCCCTGCTCACAGGGAAAACAAAAAGCCCAGCTCCGGGTAAGGGAGCGCCTTGGCAACGCTGGAGAGCCGGGAACAGGCCTCACAAAAGGGAAAACAGGGAAACCGCAGTCCGGCTCTCAAGAACATCTGCATCGCCTTCCTGTGCAGAATGCCAAAACGAGAAGAAGAAATTAAACTTAATACTGTCTGCAGGAGCCCGGGGGTCTTAACACAAACACGGGAGGGCTGTCGCTTTTCCTTTTTTCCGCTCCTTGGAACACTGTCTGCATGTCTTTTTTCCTTTGTCCATTTCCCCCTCTGTCTAACAATTTCCTGAGCCCAGACCCTCCAGCTCCCTCCCACCCCCCCCCCCATAGCCCTCCACAGAGCCCTGGCCTCTGGCACGAAGAGTGGAAGCCCACCCTTCGTTGGGGAGGAGCTGGTCGCAGGCTCTGTTATGCTTGCTCAATGATGAATGGACAGGAAGACTAAGCATTCCTGCTTTTACAGTGGGATAGTAGAGTTGGGTGGTGGTGGGGAGGAGGGGGGGTGGATTCCACAGTGTCTTTGTAATCATAAAAGCTCTGACAGCAACTCCAATGACCTTGGTCCAAACTCCAAGTCAAACTCCAGACTAGACATCCAAATAACTGTCTGCATGTTCCCCACACACACAAAAAAGTAGCTTTATAAAAAAAAAGAAGCAGTTGGAACGAAAGCGGGGAAAAAAGCAGGGCAAGACATGTGGAAATGTTTGGCGGCTTAAAGGCTTTGTGAGCCAGACCAAAGACATCAAATTCCACATGCTGGGTTCAGATATCGTGTCTGTGTGCAATGTTTACTGCCACACACCGGTCCAATACGACGCCCCTCTGGCCAGCTTTGGGGAGGGGGCAGGGGACAACAACAAAGGGAGCCCTTATGTTTTCCCTCTAAAGCCTGGCCCCCCTCATCCCACCCCCTAACCCGGTGAAAGAAAAAAAAGAAAAAAGAAAGAAAAACCAAAAGGGGGGAAAAAAACTCCAACCTTCAGTAAAAACTCATCACACATCTGCCAGATCTGCTGAGGCCTGCCTCCAATTATCCGCCCACCATGTTGGAATCCCAGGAAGGCTCTGTCCGGCAGAGCGTTTGATGTTGCCACGCAACATTTGACAGAGAACAGGGAGGCTTTGAAAATCAGAGTGTAAACTTGCCTGCCAAGTTTGACGTGAAGAAAGAATGGGCTGGGATGGGATGGGGGAATGGGGGGATGGGGGGGACTGGAGCGTTTGGCAGTCGGGGGCAAGGAAAATGCCACTGGATGGAAAGCAGCTGCCGAAGGTTGGGAAACAAGGCTTTAAATGAGCCCAAATGTGTCGAGCCATGCTAAACGCCGGACGAGTAGTCAGCATTTGCTTGTAATGGGCCCTTGCTGACGTGCGCAGAGTGCTAACAAGCGGGGACTACAGAGCGTTATGGAAGCTTTTGAAAAAATACAAGATTGCTTGCCCCACATTCTAACAAGGAACATCTTTGCTAACCGTCTTTGGTCATTATATCATATTAATCTCTCTGGTGCAAATAAATACAAAGGTTTTGTGTCAGCGTGATAATGCTTCTGACAGTTAATAATAGATGTTTGCACTGCAGGTACAGTGAATGAAAATAGCTCTAATGACATCCACATTGCAACACTGATTGTAGCCTCTATGTTATACGAATATCTTTATTTTTCTTTAAGGTTTTGTCGCGAGAGGAAGGTGGAACCCCTCCATGTGACGACTTACCCGACACGTCGATCGCGCTTTCCAATTACATAGTGACAAACATAAAACGAAACAGCTGTGTGCCGTGGAGAACCTCCCAGGCAGATGAGGTCACTTTAAGATTTGTTTAAAGAGTGTATCCTGATTAGAGCATCAGCGTGATCATCTGTGAAAGGTGACACCAGAGAACCGTGTCTGTCACCAGACTCTGTGGCAATGCCCGACAATGGGTTCTGGCTCGCGGGCACACCCATGCCCGGAAAGAAAAAGCAAGAACAAGTAGAGTAGGAGCCACATTCTTTCCCACAGTTAATGGCAGAGCGAAGTAAGCCAAACCAGATCAGTTGCTCGACAAACAAACCCTGTCATGCACAACACAAACCCACGCCCAGCCTGAACCTTTCACGGGTGTTGTATTGAACCGTCGCACCTTCACAATGTTAACAACCCTACAATCAAGACGAAAAACAAAAAGCAGCCAAAGGGCTTAAATGCGCAATTGGTACATAAATGCATCAGACACACATTGCCCAGGCAGCATTGGCTACTGGTTAGGGTTTTTGGCTTCCAGCTGGCCTACCCTTGAGCAATAACCCCTAAAGTATCTGCGTCTCAAAATCTGTAACTGTACTTGCTCTAAGTTGCTTTGCATAAAAGCGTCTGCTAAATGACCTCATTGTAAATTCTATACATGTCACCCTCCCCAACACACCCCAAGAAGTTAAGCAAGCAGTAGTTCCACACTGCTGCTATTTTTGCCTTTGGAACACCTGTTCCAAATGCATAAACAATAGTGGTGGAAGATAATTTGTGCCTCTAGCCATTTGTCCCGAATATCACTGGCTACAGGCAACTGGAGCTCTCCACCCAACTTGGCAAAGCACAAACAAGCTCTGCAAGAATGTGCTACATGCTAGTGAGTTATCACCTGCTGTTACGACACTCATGGCATGTAACTACTGAAACACATATTATACGGTTCTACTATACTGGCAATTTCATGAATAATAGTAGTACAAGCTGGGCTTTATGTCTGGATTCTACAACGCCTTACAGTGGGGTCAGAGCACGTCTCAGTATATCATTTATGACTTGCACAAAACAGCAATTGGAAACTGAACGACAACACACACCCACTGTTGTCTTGTGGAGAATAGAGGCACTAGTGATACATGAGGATACCCTGACTCTTTGTCATGCTCCATTTAAAGCTACGATAGTGTTACAAAGTCCCTTCCACACCGAAAAAGATCGCATTGTTTTCCTGACATGCCGGGCTTCATTATTCGTTAAACAGGTCTAGTTCAGTACAGATCGCACAGGCCTCAGTCTGTTCCAACCATGACACCTCTAACATGTTTCACGCATGGCTTTATACGCATGCATACATTTACACACTGTGCAATGTTAAGTATTGAGCCAGCTAACAGCAGGCCAGAGTCGTTGGTTTAAGGGCATCGAATGTGCCAAAAGACACATTTTGTATAAAATATTCCCTGCTAATGTGGAATCTGCTGGCGTGTGACATTTCAGCTTTCCGCTCAGCGCTCTGCCACTGTGATACAAAATGGCGGAGGCCGCCTCTGCATTGTGCTTTCTTTTCCGTCGGCTGAAAGAGAAATAAATAAATAAAGAGGTAAATAAATAATGTTTGAAAGGATTTACCCAAGGGGCATCAGCTGACTGTCTAGCTGCTTTTGGCCCTTCAAGTGGTTTCCATGGCAACAGTTCCTTCTGAATCTGGCCAGTGCCAGCCTCGCCCCATCATAACAACAAATCCCATTGATGCGCCTCCGGAATGCGTTGGCTTGTTTCTAGGGGAAACCATGGGCCACTTCAGCAGCTGCTCAGCCCAGGGTGAGTGTATAATATGCATGTGTAGTACACTGTGTTTACTTCATACAAAACACACCATAACCTCCCTGTTTGGACATTTCAAGCCACAGAAATATGTTTAAATGTTTTTCTTTCAGTCCCCCGTAATGTAACAGATACATTAATAAAGAGAGCAATGGCAGCTATGTGGATGGTTTAACAACGTCAAACATGTATTGTATATGTATAGGCTTCTGTCACAAAATAAATCACACACTACATGATGTGGTGGAAGATGAAAGTGTGTATTCAAGCCACAGCTTGCTGTCAGCATTGGTTTTTCTTAGGGCTTAAATGCTATTTAGCTCCAATCCAGCTGCATCTCAATCATTTGACACTAAGCTTTTCACTCATTAAGATGTAATTGCTGTTGTCAAGCAACTGGCACATCATTAGTCAAAAATTAATTAGCTCTCTGTGTAAAGCAGCCTCTCTCAATAATATGTCAATGTGTAAATACAGACTAAAGGCGACCTCGAAGTCATGGCAAGGCACATAGTGGGGATCTACAAAGACTGACAGACTGACAAATTGCCCCGCCATTTTAAAGAATACGCACAATTCAAATTCTTTCGGTGGACGGATATGATGCTCGTGTGCACTTAGTGAAACTTCCACAAATTCTTCAACGGGAGAATATACAAACTCCAGGGACCTCTCACAATTGAAGAGGAAAAGATACTCGGGACTACGGTTGATACGGGCCACTATAGTTTCCCAGTACCGTGGGTTGTTAAAGATTATAGGTTTGCATGTGCATATATTAGAAAGAGCACGCAGACAGACAGACGGTGAGCCAGATAGACAGACACAGTCTGACATGGTTGCTCTCAGCCCACTCTAAAAGCGTCTCTGGAAACCCAAGTCGTAATATTGAGTTACTCTAATCAACTACTTCATGCTATTGATCTTTTTTACCCCTACTGGCTGGTTTTCCAGTGAATGGCTGTGCAGAGAACAGTATGGTCTTTGTGTGAAGTGCCCCTCCCCCTGTCCACTGTGGTTAGTAACCCAAGCCTCGTAGTCACAAGCTTACCGTGCACATACCCCCCCAGGTAACCAGCACCGGTCATCGCCATGGTAACAGACCACAGCTCCTGGCTGACGGCGAGTCTCTCTATGTTGAGAGAGGACCAGAAGGCTGGTATATGAATTACGCCTCTACGAATTGTACCATTTAATTGCCCTGCGATGGATTCACCTAAACAAAATGAAATGCCTTGCTTTTATTGTTTGTTGAACAAGGCGAGATGCCTACTGCTTAGAATAGATGTATTACCATGGAGTAGGCAGATGTCTGCTAGTAATTAGTGTGAGTCAGCAACACACACACACAAGTCATTTTAAAGCAGAACATGCTATAATCAGTATACACACATTGTGATATCAACATGATTCTTGAAAACCTAAAAACCTACAAGCCATTTTTAGATCTGCCATGTGGACAAATGTTGCCCGCTTTGTTCAGGCAAGGTCTAGCCAGCCATTCGACGAAACGCAACTCTGTTGCACTGTTGCTATGGTAACCGAGAGAGAGGCAGTTTATATAAGTGGATTCTCCATATATTTACAACAGATTGTATTTCACTGGATTCCTAGAGGAAATCATAGTATTTGAATGGGTATTATGTCGTGCCTATGATTGTAATATCAAATAATAGAATCCTGTCCATTCTTCATCCAGTATCATATGCTTTACCGTTCCCAATCCTATCTCATTATTGATGAAGACGGTAAAACAAATCAGAAAACAAAAACAACAAAATGTCATTAAATCAAAAGAGCTGGCCATCTAATTTAGGATAATTGAGTCAAGCACACAATAGTCTTCCGCTCGTTCATTAGCATCATCATCATACCTCTATCAGCTCTAATAACAACGATTCTGTAAAAATGTAAAAAAGTGCTTTGTCCCCAGCATAAAAGACACTTGGACAGCAAAATAATAAATGCCCAACAATGCCTGTCGCATCGCTGTTATTGCTCTTTGCAAATAAGCAGCCGTGGGCAGGCTGCGTACGGGATGAATCACCCTTCCTCCAGATCCACGCCTCGTCATGCATACATCCTCATTTGTTCTTGCATTAAGGGTCATTCTGCAGTAATTGTTTGTTTTACTTCTGCTGATAGAATAACAACCCTGTGGCTGCCTGTGCCATGCTGTGTTTACCACATGTTGCTATGGTTCAGGAGCTCCTTTAATTGGATTCTGTCGTTTCCCGGGAAACAAGGTAACCTACTGTATTGCTCAGCAACCGTCCTAATTAGCCGTGTGCTTGCTAGGCTATGCGCTGATGGCTTTGCATTTCCTAGCTATCAAGCTCACACTCCGACAAGGCATGTGCGGCGGAAATTTTAGATTTGGATATTTCAAATAAAATAAATGAATAAACCTGTATGTGTCCATGCATTTCCACTTAGCCGTGCAGTGGGCGAATGCGCACAGACATATTGGCGGAGTGTTTGTGCGCTTCCTCCGTGTGAAGTGAAGGGTGAATCATCGTAAAGATAATACAAGCACAAGCTGCCGGCGGTTGGGAGAGCACAGGAGAGGCGGCTGCAGTGTGTAATCTCTATGGCTGACTGAGGACTCACTGAACAACACACACACACACACACGCCACAGAAATAACAGCAACAAAATGTCCTCGAGTTTGTTTCTCTGGATGCCCGCATGATCCACTATCTGAGGCTGCCAGGCCCTGGGTCCTCTCGACGCCCGCTGGCCAGTGACTAATCGCTTTAGAGGAGAGGGGATGTCGCAGCCCCGGGGCATATATACAGTGCAACGCTAAGGCTGCAGTGCAACGCTACGCGTGTTTGAGGGAAAGGATTGTGGGAATGGACATGTGGGAGGAAGATGAGAGAGGAGAGAGAATTGACAGGAGAGGATGAATAATGAGCGAGATATGAGAGCAGACTTATGGGGGTGCTAGTCAGCACCCACCTGACCTCAGGGTGCCATAGCGGTCCATCTGAGACGTCCTCCTACACACCTCCACCTGGTGTGTGTGTGTGCACGTGTACTGTGCACACTCTCGGAGAGCAGAGTATCTCGGAGAAAAAGCTAGCGCGCGGTTGGTCAGTGCGCGTGTGCTCGTCACGCGTGGGATGACACAAGTACGGAACTGATGCGGTTGCCTTCAAGCTAATGGGTTCTATACGTTCGCCTGTGGGTGGGAGGGCGTTAGCTCGCACGCTGGCGTCTCGCGGCTCCGCACAGCTGCCGTTTCAGGAGATGAAGAGAAGCCTGTCTCTCTCCCCTCCGTCTCATGAGGCGACGACTGGAATATTAACAGGCAACACAAAGCATAGCCAGAGTGATGCCCGGGCGAATCGATTCTGCTCTCAAAGAGTATAGGATGATGCAAAGACTTGAAGTGTGTAGAGGATATATCAAATATATTCATCCTGCCACCGTTGAAACACTGGTCAAAGACAATACTGTTGAATGACGCATTCATAAGAGAAGTTTTGTATATATGGTTTCCTTCGCTGTGACTAAATAAAGGGGGGGGGGGGGATTCTGCTGACATCGAAACAAAGTAACAGCACAATAGTCTCAGTCAACTGCTCAGTCAGTGAACCTTGATAACATTTGATCCCTGCATTTGAGACTTGCTTCAGCCCTCCCAACAGCACTGAAGATAAATAACGCATCCTTGAACAGAAATAGATTTGTTTCAGAGACATCTTTCACCTAATGGTTCATCGTGTGCCTCCATCATAAACCCGTGGTGCAGAATTCTCGCTGTAGCAGACTGCACCAGAGACACTAGCCCACCGGTATCAATCACTCCACCACCCCATCCCCCCTAAAACAGAAAAAAGAAAAACACACACACACACACACACTCCTGGCTCCCCTCTGAACCGTTGTAGACAGGGAGCGGCTGTCATGAGAGGGAGATTAAATAAAGGAGGATGAAAGAGAGAAACCTTCAAAGAAGAGACACTCGTGACAAGACCCACGGATGGCCATTATGACGTGAGCGGCAGGCTAAATCACAGCCAGGACGATGGGGTCTCACTCCACTTGAGTGCTTCACAGCTACTGATAGAACATTTTCTGCACCATGTTTATGTCCTTGTGTTGTTGTAACCACAGTCAGTCAGTCAGTTGTACTGCATATGCAAGTTCCTGTTTCATGACCGCTGCCTCTGTTTACCTATCACCATGTGCTCTTGTGCATTCACTTCTCAGTAAGCACATTAATGAAGGCAATTTTGTCACTAGCCAACACTAAGCATTTGCTTCTGTACGCAAGGCTGTAATCCATAGCAACTGTCTCCAAAGCCTACAAAGCCCATTACTAGCACCAGAAATATATCACGGCCATTGCCGAAATAGATTCTAGACTAAAACAGATGCCAGGATTTGATTGGGAATTTAGTAATGCAAGTTTTTTGTTCCACCCCCCACCCCACACACACACACACACACACACACACACACACACACAAAACGTGGACTGATTAATGTTGATAAAAGCTTCATTGTGAAAAGAAAAAAAAGTGAATCATGCAAAAACTACATGAGCCGTCTGACTCTACGAGTGACGTATTGTCTGCGATATTGTTCCACTTCGGAACACTGACAGCTGTGAAACAACACTGAGCAGCTCTGTTTGACCACAGCGTAGAGTCGAAGGCAATGGGAGTGACGCGTGACCAGTGTGTGGACGTTAGGGCTTCTGCCCACTGCAGTAGCCTTAGCTAGAGCACACAGCCAATGTCATTTCACAGCACTAAGCCTTGAGAGATAAGATGGGGGACATCAGACCCTGACCACATCAAATGAATGGGATGTCACCGATAAACCTGTGTGTGGACATTATAGAGAGGACACATTCTATCCACTGTCTGTACTCTATCTAGACAACATTAATATGATTTCTAACTGGGCTAGGACCCTTGTTAAATATTAGTATTATTTATAATCAGAGTTTGATAATTGCCCTGAAACACAGGTCCCACCATAACATTACACTTATCTTAGAGAATAACACCTACGGGCTCTACAACACACTGCTTTATGGTCAGACAATGTTTGTGCCTCATCTTTTAACACCATAAATGTACCCTAGCATTATGTCCAGCCCAAGGGAAACATCCAAGGCTGAATAAATATTGTACATCCTTGTCTAAATACAGACCCAGTTCCTAAAATGTGCTATTTCTGTTACATTTGTCCGTGCACGGCAATATGTAGATCATGGCACTGAAAGTGGCACAGGCTGCAGACGCATGCAACGATGCCAGCGCTACCTCTGCCATAGCCGCAGATCATCGAAAGGTTATCCTCCTCAGGTTGAAAGGTTGTTCATTTCAGAGGACGGCCCTGGGGTGTTGTCATGGCAACCTTTCATGGCTCTGGCAACGGCAGGCAGGTGGGCGGAGCTTGGCCCCTGGTTAGGAGGCAGCAGGCACACAGGTGCCCTAGTCTGAGCAGCTGGCTCCCCCCTCGGATAAAGAGCTGTTTGTTGTTTTCCCCCTCTCCCCCCCTCCATCCCCTCCAACACGCACGTCAATCTCTCTTGCCCCTTTTCACTTCATCCTCCATCGCTTCTCTTTTTTTCTGCTTGGTCTTTGATCAGGGATTGGGTTTGCTGGTAGGATGACAGAGGCAGGAAGTGCTTGGAGGCAGAGGAGTGGCTGGGGGCCGGAGCAGGGGCCGGGGCCGTCCGCACCGCTCTCTATTTCTCTGGGCATGCGTCATCCGTGGCCCGGCCTGGCCCCCACACTAAGAGTCTGTCTTTTTACTCCTGAATCCCATCAACCTCCAACTGTCAGCCTGCCCATGTCCTACCCATCACAGAGCACTTTGTGTGTGTGTGTGTGTGTGAGTGTGAGTGTGTGTGTGTGTGTGTGTGTGTGGGGGGGGGGGGGGGGGGGGGGGGTTTTGAAGTGCGGCCTGGATACAGCAAAGGATACAATAGCAGCACGTATCGCCCACCAATCATGATGGTGACATTCTGGGTGTACCTCAGGGTGGATCTACACCTCTAACCCCTTCTACTCTGACCAGCAGAAAGGTCCATATATGTGTGTAATAACCAAGCACTTCTCAGGTTGGCCTGATACAGTAATGACAAATTAACAGTGCTGCTTTTCAGAGATTCCTCGCCATCTGTATCTTCAAAATCTCTTTGCGAATCAAACTGAAGTTATTTCTCCAAACTAATGAATTAATTCTTTTATGTAGAAAGGCTGTTGATCTAATTAATGAGAAACAGGGAAAGTTATATGGTTCTATATAGTACTGCCAGTGCCAAGCTCTCTGTTGACAACACACATGTAATTTCCCCATGACCAGTGGACCGGACATAAACATTCAGCAATCAAAATCACTATTTAACTATTACTAACTATTTACCAAACCCATGGTTGTACTGCTGGAGCTCGGAGGAGCAAAGTCATATTTCCTCTTTTTTGCACTTGGCCTTTCTCGACCTTTAAAACAGGTCTCACATGGGAGCTGATAATGTATAAAATGAGGTCAGTAACTTCCCCTGAGCCATCATGACCTGACCAAGCGGGCCACTTTTAAGAAGCTGGAGATAAAACTGGGAGATAAAGGTTTGCTCATTAATTTAACCTCGGAGCAAAGTGCAATCTCAGGCACATGTTGCACACAAGGGGGAAAACTCAGATAGGCATACACCTAGGTCGACTGTGTTTAGATATAACAGAAAAACACTATGCCCGTGCGTGCGTGCGTACGTGCGTGCATACGTGCGTGCGTGCGTGCCTTGGTGACTTGGTGGTGTACATTACAGTACACGTGTTAGGGCCACTGATAGCAGGCAAGAGTTGCCCTTGTGGACCCCTGCCATGATAACGTGGGAGACCCTGCATGTGTGCTTCTCCAACCCTGTGGGGCCGGTCTCCCTCCTCCCACTGTTTACCGGCCAACTGGTCCTGTTTATTTGATTCGATTACAAAACACACTCTGTGACTGATCTGTTTAACTCGGCTCCCCGCCAGGGAAAATAGTTATGTTCTCTGCGATTCCTAGAAAAGCCAGGTTAGCGGTCGCCGGGGCCATGACGATAACACCGCAGCACACGAGGCGCTGGCCGTGCTGCATGGTCACAACCGAGCAGAAGATTAACTCTGTGTGCTCTAGTATTCATTGATACTCCATGTGGTTTGTTTATTAAAAAGAACATAGTTTGAACGCAATGTCTGGCTCTCAATGTAGGGTGTGAAATAATGGTTCATGTAAATATTAACAGCAAAACCCTAAGTGGTCCAACTATGAGGTGTTTAAAATAAATTAGACCTCACAAGATCTGGCGATCACAATGTTGCCGTCTCTTTTCCCATTGCCTTTAAAATCAGTCCAAATATCTTTGGATTGAGTCCATTATGAACACAGAGCATTCCGAAGCTGCAAAAATCCAAGGCAGCCGTTTTATGTTTCTACGGCTTATCTTCCCCATGTAAAGACAACTCGAGGCTTCCAGCAAACACAATAGCCAGCTGTAGCCGAGTCAAGATATAAAAGTGTTCTTTTAAAAACACAAGTGAGCTCAGAGGTTGTTTTTTTCCCCCAGTCCCCTTAAAAGAAAAGTACTGTACTCTAAGCAGGCTGAAACGAAAGGAATTTGTTTTCTTGAAAGTAGTACTATAACATAACCCTTCTGTAATTTCTTTGGCAGCAGTTAAACCTGGCGTGTTTCTGAGGCACCTAGTTTGTGAGCGATTACATGTTGTTTAAAGCCTCTGAAGGTATGCTGGTTTGGACAGCTAATGTTTTTCCACAGCAGTAAATGGTCTTGCCGTTAGGGCTGTATTTTGGCACAGAAATCCATCTGGAAAACATCGTCTCCTTGCCAGAGGCTGTTTATTATTGAGCTTTTACCCAAAATGGCCATTCAGCTACTGCGGTGTCCATGTTCTACTGACTGCAGAGTAACCCACAAAAGACACATACAGACACACATTAAACACACACACCGCCATAAATAAAACATACACTAAATGCTCTATGGCACTGCACAGCAAACAACAACCTTTTGTTGACAGTTAAACAAACTAGCTACAAAAAAGAATCTACCTAAATAGCAATTAACAAATAAGTGTTATTTTATAATGTAATTTTTGTGTCTGTGCACTTATAAGACTGTGTGAATCTTTTACAAATGTGAGTAACTGACAAGGAACTAGGAACTATATCCTTAACTTTCCACTAAACTCTGATAAAACATGCATTTATTTGGGTCATGGAGTACATTCATGTAGCTTGTAGAACGCCCCGCAGTGTGGAGCTGTGGTGCGTACAAAGTGTACCAATATCCACTGCCCTCAGCTACAGCTGGTAAATGCTTGTCGTTGAAGCAGAGTAGAGTCCTCCGCGCAATGCACTCTTCGCCAGCTCCAAACTGGAAAAGTACTGGCTCCTAATTCGAGCTACACGCATCACCGGCGCAAGCCCTCTGCAAACCCGCTGCGGTTTTTCACAAAATAGTAGGGAGGGCTGGATAATGGCACTATAGCGTGCACGCACGCACGCACATGCACGCACGCACAGCAGAGAAGCATGAGCGTTGTCAGTGGGTGTCCCAGGAATGGGTTAACTCTGGGCTCAGAGCTTTCATTTCCTCTTCTGTTCCATCTGAACAAACAAGGCGGGTGACCTGACAGAGCACAGAGGGAGCGAGGGGAGGGGGGTAGGGGGGGTGTTGCCGTGACTGGAATATAACCAAAGAGCGGGGGAGGGAAGGAGTGGGAGAGAGAGGATGGGCCATACCACGTGACAGTGAAACGCCTGCAGGCTGCTATGCTGAGAAAGGCAGACAGACATCCCCCCCCATATTGATGCTGCCGCCTCGCCATAACAACAGTTCTGGGAAATGGCCGCCATCCGTACTGTAGCTGCTACTCACACGTGGCCACTGAGTGCTTTCATCATCAGCAAACAAAAGGCGCGCTGACCCCCACGACACACCTCCCATTGACACTCCCTACCCCCCCCCCCCACACACACACACACACACACACACACACAAACATTATTGTTGGAATTAAAAAGCCCTGTTTTTGCTCACACGACAAATGCACGAGACAGAAAATATGGTGGAGAGAAAAGACCGACATGCAGAGAAAAGGCAGAGCAGTGGTGGTGGGGGGGGTGGGGTGGAATAAACCAAGTTGAAGGGAGACAAAGAGGTGTAAGACAAACACAGCAGAGGGGTATAGTATGACAGAGTGGTTGGGAAGAGAAGGTAAAGGGTTTCTGTTGGGGAGGAGAAAGGGGGTTGGGGGGTGGGGGGCAAAGCAGTCTGGACCAGAAGCACTTGAGACATGAGTCATGGCAAGCAGTCTCCCTGGAGACTGCTTGTTCGCACACGGTCTATAAATGGAAATAGGAGAAAAACACCGGCTTTCCTCGCCCACCCAGAACTCTGCTATGCCTTATTAGATTCTGATGGCTTATGACAGTGGCTGCCTTGTTTAGCATCGCATTTGAACTTTCGCGTCGTATCCCGTGGCCTGGAAAAGCCGCGTGGTGTCAGATCTTTCTGGAATGTGACTTTGTAAGACCTGAAAGCACATCACAGTTTAATAAGAACACTTTAGGCATTGCTTTTCCCCCAAATACGTTCGCGTCACTGTCTTCATCCTACATTACTAGAGTCCATAGAAATTGGTTACCTTGGCTACAAACGGCTTATCTTTATTTGTTGGAGGGTTTATGAATGACATGAAGTAGTTATAAATAAACTCCTTGACTTCCCTTCGTATACCCTGCTGTGAAGCTGGCCTAGATCGACCACTGCCTGATATCTGGGACAGGTTTCACACTAAATATGCTTAAAAAGTAAAAGAGAAGAACAACTAATGATCAATAACACTAACAATAAATTAAATCTCAAGAGTCGGGCCGTCAACCCAGTTTAAATGTAATGTTATCGTTTCAGATAGAACGTGAGCAGGGAAATAATCGCCGATAGACTCGTGACGGATCACTGGAGTTCTCTGACCTATTTCTGATGTCAGAAACTGCAGTGGTGCATCTTCACCTCCAACTCAAACTTTGTAAAGATCATCATCAGAAGTCGCTTGAGGCCGAAACGTGCGACACACTAGACACATCCACCCAGCATGTGTGAACTGAATGGCGGTGTGTCCTGTGGAACAGGAAACTACAGAGCTCCACACCTATGTGATTTCATCAGGGGCCGTGTGTGGCCCTGGGGCTTGAAGCGTGCATGCGTAAGGTGTGCGTCAGTGTCAAAGCACCACCTGCTCTGCCTCCCAACAATCTGCCCACCTGACTCCACGGAGAGCAGCCCCACCCTGGCCACCAGCGCTTTCTCCGTGCTGCAGCCAACGGTGGAGCCAGTCAGCACACGAGCACAGGCAGGGCTGCACCACGCCCGCCCGGCCAACATACCCAAACAACACCGGGGCGGAGGGAGCCACGTCGCTGCGGGCCCTGTACATTTAACAGCTTAGCTTCCCGAGCCAGGTAGTGTTTGCTACTCTCTCTCCATTCCTTTGTGTGCCTGTCTTCTCCCTGCTCTCTTTCATCTGCATGGGCTCATTCTAGAGACTGTCCCTGGAGGCGCTGGAGACTTTACAGAACTGGTTCTGAGAGGCTGCTGGAACACACACACACACACACACACACACGTACACACCCTCTGGCTATTGCTTTCTGTGAGGCGTAGTAACGTTTCCCAGGGCGGAGGGAAATGAACAGGAGGGTCGTGCAGGTGAGGGGCCATACCTGCTTGCTGAAGAACAAGGCTGTGGTCTACGTTTGGCTCATTGTTTTGGCCATAATACTGTTTGTTTATCTGGAGATGATGCTTTCATTTCCCTGGTAATGCACATGAAGTCACGCTCGCGCTCCTTGTCGCTAAAAAGATTATGTCAAATGCAGAATGAATAAATAAATGGCTTGTATTGTAATACATTGTTTTGTCTTTGGCAAATATATTATAAAAGTGTAATATGCTGTATATACATTTAGTATATATTTACTGCAGTATACAGTATATATTTAGTATTTACTTACATCTTAGATGTCAGTGTAACGTTACCTATGCTATTTAAACCCCTTTAGGAATACAGGATATTCAAACCGGTAGTGATATGTAAAAGATCTGGCAAGGAATGGGCAAGTCACATTGACAAATCGATCATTCATGCACCACACACTGTACAGTCCAACTGCCATTGAGAAGACAAGCATCTCTAACTTGACCTATCTTGTTGCATTCTGCATGATGTCATTCATAGTTATAATTAAAGATGGAGAGTGTGAGGTTACAATGTTCGCTTGCTGTAATAGGGTCATGCTGATGTATGGACACAAAGTCACTGCACGGGGTAAGGTGTGAAACCCATGCGTATGTAGTAAATAAAGAAATAAATTAAGTCTCACATCCTGAGCTTTGTTTGTTATTATTCTGGTTAAAAGGGAGTGATGCATGTTAAGCCCGCAGGGACTGATTCTTAAACATAGCTCTCCTCCATAAACTGATGCCACCACAGGGCTTTGACTCTCCCCAGTAGCCCTCCAGCCCCATGACAACTCACACGCTGTTATTCTCTGAAACATAGCAACATTACCTTAAGTCAACTTAACTCCGTATAGTCTAAACATGAATGGCCCTGCAAGGCAAGGCGCTTCACACCCTGTGTTTATGATTTTGAAGAACTAATATGATGTCATCCATGCACATTTGAATGATGAGCAGACAAGGCATTTTTCCTTGTGAATAGCAGTTTCGTTTTTATTGACGTCCTTGCTAGTTTAAAGAACACCTCTGTGCTTCTGCACCATGGCTTTATACAGCTAATCTAGCCAGGGAAGATGGAGATGTTCTTTTTCAATATGCGTCATCGTGGAACAATCCTTGCCCGACAAGGCACCGCTATAATTCACAGAGAGGCAAAAGAAAGGCATTCAGGTTATTCAACACTGTGTCCTCACACCTTCAACAGCGTCTGCTCCCATAGCAGTTGTTTGTCCTGGAAGACAATGCGCTTGTAATTCTGTGCCCTCATACATATCAATTACTTTAAATCTTCCTCAAGGTGTCTGAAAATTAGCTTTCAATGTCAGAGACAGCAAAGGGCAAATATGAGGGTCTTCACCTTCAGGGAATTCTACTTCACATCAGCATGTGGTGACACTCAAACCCTCCCTTCCAAAGTAACACTCAAATCCAGGCTTACACAAGCAATGTATTTCTCTTACATCAGCAAATGGCTGCAGGAGCACAGTTGTCAGCAACTATCTTGAGTGCTTGTGTAGGAAGAGAAGGAGAAGTGAAACCGCTCTGTGTTTGTAGAGCACATGGCAGCTCGGATTCCTGAAAGCTCGCAAAGCAAAGATGGCGTCACCCCAGCAGTGAGTCAGAGACAGAGTGTGTGCCCATGCTGAACTTCCTGTTTCAGCCTGCCACCACCGATATAGGGTTTCTCCAGCCTAGCCACACAGGAAGTGAGTCACACTTTTTCATCAGCCGTCTGCAGACAACAGACTCCGCCAGTCCCTGAGTGATGGGCCGCGGCGGGGGCCAAATTAGCTCATGAAACTTAATCTCAGACTCAATTATTTCATATCTTAACTGTCCACTTCATAGGAATACCCAAACGCAAGCTCCTCCTCTACCCGAGGGTTCTTATTGGAGGATTTCAATGCCTCCAATTTAAGCACTGCTACTCATACAATCGATAGCAATACTACTAATAGAGTATAAATAGATAATAAAGACACAACGTACTCTTTGACAAGATACTTTGCACTAGCACATTAAAGTGCTTAACAACTCCTCTGAGGCCAATCCCAAAATAGTGTTAATTCAATTTCCTCACTGTTTTCGAATAATATTTTCACCTCCAGATTAATTTTTAAAAGGAAAACAGCAGAAGCTTTAAACTGAGGCTAACAGAACTATGCAAAACAGGCTTATGCAATAGGGGAGTGCAATCCTGAAGCCAACAGCCAAACAGCCAAGTAGATGCCAGTGGGAAAATAAACTGCAGCCTATTAGGGCATTGGCAAGGGAGAGTCACACCTGAAATGGCAAGATCTTTTAGGATAAACGTTATTGTTTACAGCTAGTTTCTTAATGGAGGGCAATATGCAGCAACAGTACAACACAGAAATCACCTTGATACTGGGGTCATGAATGTACTTTAATATTGGTCACATTTCCAGACCAGCATAGCTATTGGCTCTGTGCAAAAGTGGATCAGAGGACTGGAAAGCTAATTCCCAAGACCACCCCCCAGAATATGGGGAGAGAGGGTATCTGCAGAGAGACAGCAGGGCTCCCCGTCTCCATGGAATCACATGAACACAAACACATTCTGCACACATAGCAACAGCTACTGTTGTAAATCTTAAACTGTTGTTTGCATTGTGTTTTTCTGTGGCCAACTAGCAAATATAGTGTATTGTTATTCCTTTATTAAGAACACCAATTGAATATACACAATATAAACTATTTCATAGTTTTTAAGTAATGTTAGTATTTTAATAAAAAAACCCTTCTTAGGACCTCTTCTTACTTTGTTATGCTCTAATAATCCCCTCACAAATCATGGTCAGGTGTCATGCAGTCCTGTTGGCAGAAGACCAGTACTGGCCCACAGACTCCACATGTCCAATTTAGAAGGAATTAGGAATAACATCTAGCATTCAAATGAGTTAACAGTCTTCCCACCGTGCATTCACACATGGCCGCCAACATACCAAGCTACAGGAAGTCATTAATTTCCAGCACTGCAAGCTTCTGTGGCTGCAAGACATAGGGAAAGACAAGGGTGGAGGAAATGGACCAAATATTTGTGTAATAACAATGTCCAATCCGGAAGGTGACGGTTGAATCCATTCTCTCTCTCCAGAACAAAAAGACGTTTTATTATGTGTACACTATTCATTTACACTGATATTCTTTTTTTAACAAAGTGAAACAGTGTCACTTCCAAATATAGCCTTCCAAATGTAGGCTACCAAAGATAGCATGTCTCTCCTATTCAGTTGAAATTAATCTTGTCTGTAAACAAATGTAACGATCCCTTTCCATTGCACGCAGCCGATACAGATTTCAGCTTTCTTTGGCAAACAGTTGGGAGGGCACACCCACGAGAGACAGCTCCGTAGCTACTCAGCTACCATCAACTACAGTCGCTGCCGGTGTGAATACAAGGTAACAGACATCTTCTGAAATGGCAACGAGGAAAAAAGGCATGGCTGCCAGTATCACATCATATCTGGCACCGTTCGCCTGGAACAGATGGCTTTGCAGGCAGCCTATATTAAATGTACCTAATGAGCCACAGCATGCATGATCTCATGCTACCCTACTTCTATTCTTAATCTCTCTCTACATTAGCGTGCGTGCGTCTCTGTGCATGTCTGAGCGGCTTCACAGTCGTGCTCGTACTAAAAATGGCCGAGCCCTCGCATGCTAATGCGGATGTGTACCTAGGATATTCTCTGCCTCTCAAAAGCCCTTGCAAGTGGAATGGCTCTATCAGGGGAACAATAGGTATTCTGAGCCGCGCAATGTGACAAAGGTTCACATTGACACGGTTTCCCAAATTAGGCTGCTCAGGCGCGGGAGGGAAGAGAGTCCTGTGCCCATTCTTCTCCACCACTCTGGGGGTCATTGTGTAGACAGGAAAGGCAACAGAGACTTATGACTTGACATACTCTCTAAAGTAGGTTGAGGGCACTCCACACTAAAAGCACCACGCATACGAAACAAACAAAAAAAGAACCCAGATACCCGTTTAAGCCTCCCCGACACGGACTGGCGGAAGAAAACGGCACTGCAATGTACTTTGACACGTAAGAGAGCAGTGGCGTTGAGCTAGCGTTAGCGCGTAAATCGGGGTGATAACAGCCACTCCTTCACACAGGGATTACCTAAGGTTTATCATGCCAGACAGATATCTTGATAATACATTTATATGGATGTTTTAGATATTGAGCTGACACCCTTGTCAGGCAGGAAGAGCTGTGATTCCGTGGTCAACAACATTAAGGTAGTTAGCATCTAAAGGAATAATGTATCTACAGCGGCATAGAGATGGACCCCTGCACCCACCATCCCATTAAGCTGCGAAATGGTATCGACCTTCAGTATGTGAAAAACATGACCTTAGGTGATGTCACCGTAAGATAACTCGCATTACGTCAGCCTCCACGACTCTCCCATAATGCATTACCCCCCGTTCTCCTACACACAGGCTCCTCAGGGTGCGACGTTGGCCAGACTGACAAATAGAGTTAGCGGCTAAGTGCTGCAGATGTGAGAGGGCTTTAAAAGGAACAGAATCGGAGCACCCGGCGCCCTCGATCACCCCGCCCCCTCCCTCCACACACACACACGCACGCACACGCACGCGCGCACGCACACACACACACACACACACGCAGGACTCGATCCTTCTTCCAGGAAACCAGCTGTTGAAATGGGAGGTGGTGATATTCTATATCAGGGCTGTGATTCACAATTCCAAGCCCCTGTCTATTTCCTATATGGCATCTTTGGCTGGCTTGCTGGCTAACAGGAATGTGTTGTTAGCGCGGAGCCAACGAAGCCCCCGGTGCAGCTCAGAGGCCGACTGGGGGAGACAAGGACCGGGACTGGGGGGGGCTGGGCTGGGGGTGGAGGGGACGAGGGGGTTGATGCTGGGTTATTATGTTGCCCTTGGGGTGCTTATTTAAACCTAGGCCTGTCTGGGCTGTTGCTCTCAAACACTGTTATTGTACTGCAGCTGCATGAGACACAAAAGGCAGAGAGAGAGAGAGAGAGAGAGAGAGAGAGAGAGAGAGAGAGAGAGAGAGAGAGAGAGAGAGATGGGGTGCTATGGGAGGGCAGTGCGTTGGAGGACTGGACAGCATCATGTGTCCATCCCAGGAAGCAGCATCAAACAATATGTAATAATGAGAGAAGCCAGTGGGCGCCCAGGGGCGCAATAGAGAACAACACCGGGACAGGCCATAATTAGGCATTGTCCTGCTGGCTGGACTGGGATCAGGGCGGACACTGTACTGTGTGTGCTTGTATTGTATGCACACACAGTCACACACGGTACTATTTAAACACAAAGCATCACCCATACAGTATTGACACTGCATAAGCATCGCCACGTGTTTACTTACGGGGCCGTAGCTGTGTGCACACAGCAGAGGCAGAGACAATACAGTGTCGTGGCTGCACAGTCATCGTACACACACACACACAGAAAGAGGGCAGCCTCTGGCAATTAGCGATAATGGTAGCAGATAGGTCTGTTGTTCAGACCAAGAGGCGCATGCCAACTGCAGGGCAACAGCTCGGGGCTGCTAGGAAAAGGCGGTGATCACAGCCCAGTTTCGTGCAAGACGAGGGGAAAAGAAAGAAGAAAAATAACTCGGGAGAGTCTGGCCCAAGCTGTGGAATGCCGGAAATCCTGGCCTGATTGTGCGGTGTTTGCTCGCACTCAGACAGCTCCCAGGAAAGGAATGTGTGGCCTCCGTTGGGGGGGGGGGGGGGGGGGGGGGGGGGGGGGGGGGGGGGGGGGGGGGGGGGGGGGGGGGGGGGGGGGGGGGG
>JAODUK010002236.1:0-12235 GCA_027564635.1 Typhlichthys eigenmanni
GCATGTACGCTTCCAAAACACAAGCCCACAAGATTCACCCCTGCTACAAAAATCCAGCATTGCTGGTCACTAGCATCGTATGTTTTGTGTTTTGCATACTGGAACCAACATGGAATGCTGGTTTGCTGGTACCCCGGCATCCCATGCTGTTTGCTGATGTACCGGTTGCTGGTATACCAGCTAGACCAGCACTACCCCAGCACTAACAGTATGAACCAGCCTGGACCAGCACTACACCAGCACTAACCAGTATGGAATTCATGCTGGTTAATGCTGGATTTTTTAGCAGGGACAGACACCATCTTTAGTATGTATGTATGTATGTATGTATGTATGTATGTATGTATGTATGTATGTATGTATGTATGTATGTCTGTGTATGGATGTTTTGATTTGTGGATCATGTACCAAATAAGCTAAACGAAATCACCAAGGTCAAGACATTTGGGCATTGGTCAAAATTAGACTATATCAATGGCAAAGAATTTGCACAATAGTTTCATTAAATCTAATAAAGATAGGACTATGTTCCAATTACCCGGAAACAAATTAATTCATTGCTGCAATTAAAACAATTTGCTCAGTGTACATGAACACTATAATTTTTCTCCTTTCCAGAATTGCTGCATTCAGTACCCATCTAGGTTTTCCTGCCCCAAGGGAAATCCTTTAAAGATGAATGGAGAATTGTCACAGAAAGCACAATGGAGCATGCATGGTTCGACGTGAAGAGTAGACAGCCAGGGCGAGGGAAAGAGGAGGGACATGTAGGTACAGCAGTAGTGGAGAGAGGGCAGGGAAAGTCGCTCATGCTAAAGGATTTCTGACACCAACCAAGCTACTGTTAATGTAAAACGAAAACACAGCATGATGGTAGAGCTACAACGTATTGGCACTTTCAGTGGGAGAACGTTTATACCTGGGTGGTGCACACATGCCTACGCTGGTGGTCAGAGTGGATATAAATTTTAAAAATCTAAAATAAAATGTATTTAAATGACCTCATGGATGTATGTTTTGCTTCTACACTGAACAAAATTATAAACGCTTGCCCCCATTCATCATGAAATGAACACAAATATCTAATACTTTCTCTATGTACACGAAAGGCGTATTTCTCTCAAATATTGTTCACAAATCTGTCACAGGTGTGCCTTAGGCTGGCCACAATAAAAGGCCACTCAAAAATGTATTGGGGGGGTCTGATGGGGTTCGAAAACCAGTCAGTATCTGGTGTGACCACCATTTGCCCCACACAGTGCAATACATCTTCTTCGCAAATAGTTGATCAGGTTGTTGATTGTGGCCTGTGGAATGTTGGTCCACTCCTCTTCAACGGCTGTGCGATGTTGCTGGATATTGGCAGGACTTGGAACCCGCGGCCGTATACGCCGATTCAGAGCATACCAAACATGCTAAATGGGTGACATGTCCGGTGAGTATACTGGCCATGCAAGAACTGGGATGTTTTCAGCTTCCAGGAATTGTGCACTGATCCTTGCAACATGGGGCCGTGCATTATCATGCTGCAACATGAGGTGATGGTCGTGGATGAATGGCACAACAATGGGCCCCAGGATCTCGTCACGGTATCTCTGTGCATTCAAAATGCCATCAATAAAATGCACCTGTGTTCGTTGTCCATAACACATGCCTGCCATACCATAACCCTACCGCCACCAAGGGCCACTCAATTCGCAACGTTGACATCAGCAAACCGCTCATCCACACAACGCGATACACGTTGTCTGCCATCTGCCCTGTACAGTGAAAACTGGAATTCATCCGTGAAGTGAACATCTCTCCAAAGTGCCAGACGCCATCGAATGTGAGCATTTGCTCACTCAAGTCGGTAACCACGACAAACTGCAGTCAGGTTGAGACCCCAATGAGGACGACGAGCATGCAGATGAGCTTCCCTGAGATGGTTCCTGACAGTTTGTGCCGAAAATCTTTGGTTATGCAAACCGATTGTTGCAGCAGCAGCAGGGTGGCTGGTCTCAGATGATTGTGGAGGTGAAGATGATGGATGTGGAGATCCTGGGCTGGTGTGGTTACACGTGGTCTGCGGTTGTGAGGCCGGTTGGATGTACTGCCGAATTCTCTGAAACGCCTTTGGAGATGGCTTATGGTAGAGAAATTAGCATTCAATTCACAGGCAACAGCACTGGTGGACAGTCCTGCAGTCAGCATGCCAACTGCACGCTCCCTCAAAACTTGCGACATCTGTGGCATTGTTTGTACATACTGCACCAGCTTCCCTCTTTTATTTGATGGTCATGTATCCTAAATTTACTGAAATACTATAAACACGAATGCCATTGTTATCATATAAAATATATTGTGTTTTGTATTTTTTTGTTCCTATAAATAAATAGTTATATAAAACATTAGTTAAATAAAAACAATGCTTCTTCGGCTTGAGGATTGTGGCGCGAAAACATCATGACACTTACGTGACACAGGGTTTGTAGTCTTACAAACAAATGCACCAAACTGACACTTTCTTGACTCAAAGAATTTTCGTTTAAATGCACAATATATCGACTCAGTATCGTTATCGCAATATCACATGCACAGATTGGCAAATTATACTGGCCTATAGTCATAAACACACAGCCCAATACTTCATCCAGAATTATTTTTTTTATCTTTAGCTTTGACAAAAACATAATAAACGCAATGTTGTCATTTTATAATATATATACATTTTTCTATGGGGTCTTTCATGGGGCTCCCTGGCAGCTGGTGACCCCAGGCGGTGTCCTGCTTTGCCTAATGGCAAAGTCCGCCTATATTCTACGACAACGATAAAGTTTACGATAAAGTCTACCGCAGCCACTTTATCTATATGCAAGCATGTGTTTTTAGCATCAGTGTTCGTGTGCATTAGGGTTATTGTGTGTGTGAAGCCTTCAGACTTTAATCTCCTAATCTTCTGGAGCCTGGAAATCACTGCAGTCATCTGTCAGCCAGGTCAGGGCCACTGGCCTCAACACACACACACACACACACAATCATAGTCATTTACTCAACAGGGCCAGCCTCATTTTAGTCTAATGAAGATTGATGCTACACTCTCTAGCCCTCACAGGTGTTTCAGTGGAATGTATATAAATATGTAACCCAGATAGAGAGAGGGAGAGAGGTAGAGGTAGAGCGAGAGAGAGACAGACATACAGAGAGGGAAACCCACATTACAGTAAGAGTGTTCAATCTTAATGGTGAATCACAGCACACGAGAATGGATCAACATGTTGCATTCGCCTCGAGGTCCACATTTATACACATCCACCTACATCTCCACAGCAACAACATGTAGTGCTACTGTAATCCTGTGAATGGTTGTGAAGGTGGTCCAAGGCCATGAACTCACAGGGAACTCATGTGCTCCAACCCGGCTGACATCATAAATCTCTCCTGTGTCGTGTATGTGTGTGTGTGTGCGTGCATGCGCGCGTGTGTGTGTGTGTGGGCGTGCGTGCGTGCATGTGTGCACGTGTGTGTGTGTCCATGCCAACTCGGACAGTGTGAGGGCTTTTCTGGAGCTCCTAATATCACCCATAGGCACTGCGACTGGTTATAGTCTGTACTAGCGGTCAGATGCTTTTATCCCCTGCACCAATAACAATTATTAGTATACCAATCAGACCAATACCCAATATTTGGGGCCAATACTTATTTTCAGTATAGACATGTTAGCGTTTCAGACAAACATTTTAGTATCACAAATTCAAACCAAATATTCTTTTTTTTTTTTATTATCCTTATTTCAGACCTTTCAATCACTTTTTGCCTTGCATCATGGGATTATGGCATTGCCCTCGGCAACAACTTGTAGGTTGGAGAAATAATTGAGTCAATTTCATATGGGTTTAAAATTGGTGACATGATGAATAATGAAACATATCCCCTGCCCACAGCAAATGGCTAACTAGAAGGCAGCTCCAGATTGAAATACAGAGTGGTCAACTAATGTTTAATAAATATTAAGTGTAAATGAGCCATCAATAACTAGTCTTTCTTAAAAGTACTAGAGCATTATGGTTAAATATAATGTAACAGCAGGTAAAGCAATGTAGAGCATTATTCAAATTATCACCATAGCAATACAGAATTAAGCCCATTGCACACTGCACACGGACCTGAAGAGGAGGCAAAGCGCAATAAGTCTTTACACACCACAATAAAGGCAAAGTTGCTTGCAGAGCCAACTCTTTTTTTCCCACGGGGAGTATATTTGTTTTAGCCTCGCGAGACCATCCTGATCTCGAGAGGCTAAAAAAAATAGCAGCTTCAGTTTATTTTTGCCATGAGAATCAGTCTGGAAAGCCTCGGAATCATTTTGAATGTGTCCGAGTAGCAACTGAACTTTCCAATCAGCATCGTGTTTATAGCTATACGGGCGTGGTTTAGGTATGCCAACCATGGGGCCGACAGCGATAACAACCAGATGGTTCATCCAATCAACTGCCAAGTATTTTTTTGCAAGTACAGCCATTCACAAACAGTTTCAATGTACGGCTCCTCAGATGGACTTGTGACAACAATTCCTCTGGCATGTCAGGTTATATATGTTTTGCCTCGCCTCACACTCTTAAAGCACTTTTACATAGCATGCAATGGAAATATGTCATATAGCAGGTAGGGCTGGCCCAGAATACTGTGGTGTTTGGGTATTCATTAGTAAATATTCGGTTTTCAATATTAGAATATTATAGTTATTTTTATGTTATGTGCATTTGCCCTGTGACTAGTAGCTATGAGCAGAGAGGCGGGCTCGTCATTCAACATGTACTGTCAATGGCTAATGCAGGCTATACACAACTCATATTGGTTTAATTTTAGCGGTCAGGCGAATCCTTGCAGCATGGAGCAGCTATAGGAACTTTGCCAATGTAACAAGTTGTTTTTGACCGTCATTGATGGACCATGAACTATGAGTTATTGGTGAATTATTGGTGGATGTTATTGGTGACTATGAGTGTTCATAGGTGAGTAGTAGTTAAATTCAACATTTTAAATACAGTATGTTGGCATTGTACCTGCTATTGTAGCCTACAGTCGTGTGCACATCGCCTATTGAAAGCCCACAAACAGTCCTGACTGCACGTTTGGAATTTTAAGAGGTTATAAAACATGTTTTTAGTTGGGTCTTGAGAAGGACACTTCTCAAGACACTCGTTCGGAAATGCCAACGAGAAATAGAAGCCTGTAAAATGAAGCAGGTAAAACACTACAAATAATCAATTAGAAGAAATGTGCTTGTTTCTTAGCCCGACCCATTTCCTCCATCAGACAGTTAAACGTCCTATTTATATAACGTTGTTGCTCGCCTGAATTGTTGTCAAAATATGTTAATGTATTTGTGATTCTACATTTACCGTCCTACAACATGCATAATATTATGTTAACACTGCACAATCAATGGAGTGCAACGGTTATCATGGAACTAGAGAGTGCTGCTATGCGGGGTGGATACAATCGGCGACAGTGGCACAGTGGGTAGAGCAGGGTGACAGGTTAACCAATTGTCGAGGTGTCCTTGAGCAGGACACCTTACCCTAACTGCTCCCGGTGGTCAGGTGTTTGCATACACCACAATCAGTGTGTGAATGGGTGAATGTGAGGCAATCCTGCAAAGTGCTTTGAGTGGCTGGAAGGTAGGAAAAGCGCTATATGAATGCAGTCCATTTGAATGCAGTCCATTTAGCATAGCGGAGGAACAGCCTTGAGAACCTTTGCGCTTCAGCTCTGCGTGCAGTGTGCAATGGGCTGTTCTGAGGGTGTGCATCTGACACTACAGCACGGAACTGCATCTCAGGTTAAGGGTGCAACCTGGAACTCCCATGGCTGAATGCTGACTGCAGGTAGCAATAAATGAAATATTTGAGTCTAACCATTAATAACGTAATGCTGTAAAGTTAAGGAATTGATGTGATGTATTGGAGGATATAAGGACTTGTTTTCATATACCGCCTGTGTGAGTAATAAATATTATTATATTATTTCAAACACAAATCTGATCACCAATAGTATAGGTATACTACACACACACGCACACACACACACGTGCATAACCAGCGGCAAAGTATTAAAAATAGACAGGGTTTCAAACCAATGTCTGTGTAGAGCGTACATTACTGTGTGTGTGTGTGTGTGTGTGTGTGCGTGTGTCTGTGTGTCTGTGTGCGTGTGTGCACGTGTGTGGCCTGTGCATGCGTGTGCACGCACACTTGTACACACACACACACACACACACACACACACACAGAGGTCTGTACTGATTGACACACCGCCCAACGCCAGTCTGTACTGATTGACACACCGCCCAATGCCAGGAGTTCACATATCGCGAAAGTACGTCAGCAATGTTCACGCCATCTGACCTGTTCTCCCTCTCACTTATTTATCCGGCCGCTGTCAGATGCCCGGGGGTGGAGGGCCGAAGAGCAGGGCAGATCAAAGCCAGCGAGATATCTCACACACACACACACACACACACACACAAGGCAGAAGCGGGATAACATGTGGGCCTGACGGAATGGAGGAGGAGATGGGAAGAAGTAAAGATGGAGACCAAGTCAGATTGATTAGAGTGTGAATCTCAACAGGGCGTCAATGTGTGTGTGTGTGTGTGTGTGTGTGTGTGTGTGTGTGTGTGTGTGCATTAAACAACATGAGTCACGGGGTGATGACTCTCTGGCACTCACACGCACAGTCGCACACACAAACGTGCTCGTACACAAAGTGCCACAGCCTTGGCATCTACAGCTGGTGTGTGGGCCTTGCGGGCCGGCTAATCCCGACACCTTGTGTGATACATGACTGACTCTCAAGTTCTCGTGTTGATGTACCCATTACACATATGGTATTAGATCACTGACTACTCACAACCTGCTGAATATTCATTCCTGTGTGAAAGGCATCCTGCCAGAGGGCAGATTGAGACCACCTAGCTTGGTGCTTCAGCCTTTTGTCACCTACTCACAGATCATGGTGGGCACATTAAAATTCAGCGCAGCATACAACGTGCAGGCAGACCTATGTGGTTTGCCTTCCCTTTACATGGATTTGCCCCAGCTATCCAAATAAAAATGCAACAATGCAGTCAAAAATATAGCATGTGTAAGCACAGCCTACTAATGAACCTAGAAGGATAGAAGGGCTGGCTGGATAAACCTGGTTGCAAAGCAAGGTGTGCGCTCACACAGATTAGCCTATGATGAAATCCTCTAAAGAGATGCGTTGCTGCAGGGACAGACGCGCGCTCCACCGCAGCACCGTGTCGGTCTTGGGTATGTGCGTCCGCGAATGACAGGTCAAGAAGCCGATCCACCACGACTGACTGTTGGTTGACTCTAATGAAGCGCTCCGCATAGACAAACACGAATTCCTTTACACACGTACAACACGGTGTGTGCGCTGCGGTGCCCATGCGCCAGAGTAGAACCACATTTTAGAAGAGCCCTTGACAGGTCAAATAGCCCATCATTAGCCTGCTAGAGGATGGACTATCGGTATGATCTCCGGTGCATTACGACGCTCATTTGACGATACAGTGCATATCAGGCTAACTATATGTCGTTTGGAAGCAGCTGTCAAACTCTGCAGCGATTCATAAAAGGATATTATTTCCCTTCCCAGTATGTGTTGTCTGCATCACATTTGCCATGTTAGCATGCGACTGTGCCATTGGCGTGCACGCACTCTATTACCAGCAGACTGACACCGAAGAACCGTCATACAGTAACCTCAAACAAGAGCTCAATGTCATTGCTCACCGCTGTCCCCTCTGCTTCCGACAGCAATCGTGTTGTTTACGCGTGTGGTGTTTATGGACACAGCTCTGGAATGCAACATAGCGTTCTACTGTAAGCGTTATCCTTAGCGGGATATGGAAATAACGTAGCCTACCTGTTTACAGCCACGCGACAGTCAGTAATGGTCACTGCATAATCCTCCTCCAACTTGCTGTTCGCCTTTCTTCCAGCCGAGCGATGCAAAAGTAGTTCACACTGCACTAGTCAATACTTTTTTAAAGATATGCAAAAGCTTATAGCCTACTGATAGCTTACACATTCGCGCAGGGCAAGATGACAGGGGGTGAACTCGTGCAGGGTAAAGACCTAGCAGCACATCTCATCGATCTGACAAATCAAACAAGCCAGTCCATACCGCACCGACAGCCTCTGAGTGCCGTCACAGAAGAGTTAACGACATCTGAACAAAAGGAAAGGGTTGTGGAAGCGCACCTCTCGGCGACCCTCTTCCGATCACACAGGCATGCTCTCAATGTTGGCATTGGGCAATCGGTGAAACACTGCGCGCAGCGGCACCCAGGGAGCTACCGCTCACGGTACAGCATCAGCATGGTCGAGCATCTTTGCGCGCGTTCACGGACATGGCAATGGGTATTATTATCAGTAGTCTACATATGGAGGCAGGACGCTGTTGCTTATGGAGAGTAATCTGGTGGTAGGCTATAGCTGCTATGTGACTACTGCAGATTGTCAACAAAAGTGTATATAATAAAATGAAACATCTGATAGGCCTATAGTCGACTGTATGATACTCTGTCGTCATTATGAGAGTTGAATGCCTAATTTAAATACAATCCCGTTTCTGTGACCCAAATGCTCATTATAGTGATTGTCATGCATCTCTTTATAGAGTGCGTGCACACGCACATACACACACACACACACGCACGCACGCACACACACGCACGCATGCGCGCGCACACAAACACACACACACACACACACACACACACACACTGCACTGCAGGCTACTGCATATTAACACACTGTCTAATGGCCTATCTCTGTATTAGCAACAGCAATAGAAAGGTGCAATAACATAAGCATGCAATTATGCAGCCTAACTAGGGAAAACATTGTTAACATAGTTACCCTATTGCCTCTCCCTATCCAAGCTGTAAATGCATATTTCCCAGTGGATGTACAATAATGATACCCGCTTATTTGAAAAGACCTTGTAAGGAGAACCTTGTGGCTCTTTTGATAAAGATTTCATTTCAGAGGCGTCTTGTATGAATAACTTGGGATTGGCAGCATTCTTGGCCTTGGCTCAATTAAAAATGTATTATTTGACGCTTGTTTTATTTTCTCTGCTGTCTGCCTATGGCAGTAAACTCTCCCATATGCCATTGGTGTATTGATTGAGACAAATGAGTGTGTCAGCCTCTTTTTCTCCATGGCTGAGTATTCGCTAACACCTTGAAAGGTAGACGTGAGTCGAATTTCCAGAATATCCCTTTAAATCCACGGCAGAGGCTGAGGGGGGGTAGAGAAACCAGCGTATCTCTAGTGAGTACAGGTGCAGTTTGAAGTACAAATGCAGATGAGTGTGGCGTGCTGAACCATTTTAATGCTCCCAAGTGATAATCTAAAAAATAGCCCTGACTTTGGTTTACAGTACACATTTGTCATCAAGCAGGTGCACCCAACCCGAAAGCTTTATAGTGTCTTTTTTCCCTTTTCTCCAAGTTGAATTTAAGTTGTCACTGTCAGCTCCATTAAAACTACTGCAAATATTGCTAATTACCTGTTGTTAAAAATAATACTTAATAATTAAACATAGCAGCAGTAAATGTCATACCCAGGTGGTCTTGAACTGTAATTCCCAAAACCACTATGATATGAGATTGATTTTATACATTATGTTTACGATGCAAAAATTAATATCCCCCTCCCCCCTCCTGTGGTGGATTCGACAGTTATGACATCAGCAGTACTAAATCTCTCCTCCCCATCTGCGCTTAAGTTCTTACATATGGTCACACCTAGCGATTAGCCTTATTAATATGTCCCAGAACCATGCAATACCCAGAAGGAAAGATATGCAGGCCAATGGACAATTGCATATTAGAGGTCCCACATGCTGTGACTCTCAGTGGTCTGTGTTTTGCTCATCGATTTAAAATAGGCCTGTAAATAGACCAGCTTGTTCTGGAACCGCCCATTGGTCTCTTACAGCCATGATATTTCTGCTGATTATGCTCTACCCTAAAGCGGCATCCACTGTCAATCCACCATACTCCCACCTGGTGATAATAATATTACCATGTCATGTTGTTCCTTTTTGAATTGTATTTATTTTTTATGTACTTGGCCTTCTGTTGCTGTATAATCAGAGAACACCATGCTAGTTAGTGCCTTATATTACCGACACACAGAGTCTAATATCTATCTGAAACACAATACATTTTGTTAACTGGTATTGTTAATAATAATAATAATAATAAAAATACTAATACTAATAACAACACTCTAGCACACAACCTCGACTAGCAGAAGCCAATATTAGCAGCTATTATAACCTATCAAAGCATAATGCTCAACACTGTGGGGTCCTTGAGCTTCCTATAGTTGTAAATGGTACTCTGTGCTATCTTCACCCTTGCAGACCACACAGTGTCAGCAATTCCATTTAACCTTGTGCAATGAGCCTCTCGCTTATATCTATCATCACAAATCATATTCGTATCCTCAAGGGTTAAAACCCTATTTAACAAAACGCAAGACAGTTTGCCGGTCTGCTTATTTGTGTGTACTGTGTGTTTGTGTGTGTGTGCGTGTGTGTGTGTGTGTGTGTGTATCTCACTCAACAGACCCCGAGAAGAAGAAGATGCATTGTACTTGTAATTATATAATCAATTGTATTAATTCTCAAAATGCAAATTAGCTAATTAAAAGACCTGAATTTATAGAATCACCACTGATTAGCTTGGCTAAGCACTATCGCTGCCCTGTGGATACAACCTTATTAAGCTGTATTAACTGTACTATTTTCTCTATAACATTAGTCCTGGTCCTTAATTAAATGTAATCCACTCAAAATAGGACAAAAATTTATAAATATAAGCCAAACATGCAGTGGGCATTCAGTTACATTGGAAGGACAATACAATCCAAACATCATACAGGGTAACTAATTGTACTTGAAATAACAATGGCATTTACCATGTGAAGTGCAATGGAAAATGTTACCATGCTAATCAAAGACAGAGCTCTGTAGCACACGTCGTCCGCCACCTCGTGTGTTAGTAAAACTAATAAAAACATGTTTCTGCGCCTTCTCTCCCTGCACCACGACTCTTCCGTCGTGTTGCAAGTGTCCCTGTACTGTGGCAGCTGAGAACAGCGACTGTGAAGCGGTAACAGGTACAACAGGGAATGGGAGATGCTGGTTGCTGGGAGGGTGGAGGGTGTGGCTGGCTCACAAATGACATCAAGCAGTGGGGGGCAAATGAGCATTTATATTTGGAAGGTGGGCTGTGCAATGCGGGTTTGTGTGTGTGAATCTGTGTTCCAACGTGTTGAGGCTTACAGGCAGCAGTGGTACAATAGGGGGGTACAACAGGGGGTGGTGGTGAGCAGTGTTACTGACACACAGTCAAAAAAGTAATGATATTACAGTAACTAGTTACTCTAATATCATTACTTTTTTCAGTAACTAGTGTAGCTAATTACTATTTCCAAAACAGTAATAAAATTACAATTACTAATCCAAGTAACTAATAGTTACTGTGTTACAAGAACGAGTCATCTGGTTTGGGAGGCTGCATTTTTTTCACTTTGGCTGATTGACTCCTAATGTTAATTACTGTTCCAATAAAGAAGATTCAATTCTAAAATGAGCTGGCTACACAGGGTGTCATTTTTTTGAAGGGGCGAGGCAGGGTAGTTATTGTGAAAGTAATACAGTAATGTAACTAACGTAACTAATTACTTTTACTACCCAGTAATATTCAAAGTAATAATATTACTACTATTAATATTACGTAATACATAAATAGTAATTTATTACTATTCCTGAGTAACTTGCCCAACACTGGTGGTGAGACAGGAGAGTTTGAGTGGATGCTTGAGTGCTTATGTCACACAGTGGACGTTCTATAATGGACACCAGCAATCACAATTAAGGGTGATTCCACTGATACGATACTGATGATTCCAAGGAAACTGTATTTATGGTAGAGTTACATGTAGAAAAATAGTCTATGAAAGTCAGTCAGAGTAAGGCAGACAGGAGGGATGATAGCTCAAGACGAAGTAGACTACACATTATATCCCACACTGTTAGACTTTGCTGTTAATTTACGTGAAAATGTCAACAGTATAATCATGTTTTTTTTAAAAACAGTACATTACTGTTATTTATTCTGGATTAACTGGATACAACAGTATTTTAAAGTAGTTTGTGTTTG